>PVJX010020610.1:14396-33195 GCA_004027295.1 Dolichotis patagonum | reverse complement strand
TTATACTATTGTGTTATGTTTGATATTATTGTAATTGAAACTATGCTCAACTATAGCAGAGTTAGAGATATGGTGTTAGATAATGTTGATGTCCAGTTGACTTAATGTAAAGTACTGTGTTGCCTATGTTGTCCTCTTCTGATCTGCTCTGTACTACCCCCTTTTGTTTTATTCTCTTTTAAATAAAAAAAAAAACAGTATTCCATGCAACAGGAACCCAGAAAAAAGCAGGGGTAGCTATTCTGTTTGCAGACAAAGTGAACTTCAAACCTAAAAGGATTAAAAGAGAAAAGGCCACTACATACTTGTAAGTGGAAAACTACAAGAGAAAGAGCTAACAATTACAAATATTTATGCACCAAATAAAGGAGCAACCACTTACATAAGACAAATACTAATCGACATGAAAAACCAAGTACACAAGAACACAATTGTAATAGTAGACCAAAACACTCCACTGTCACAAAGAGATAGATCAACTAGAAAAAAGGTCAGCAAAGAAATAAGAGAACTGAGTCACACTTGTGAGCCAATGGACTTAGTGGATGTTTACAGAGTGTTCCAGCCAACCACGTCATGGACTTAGTGGATGTTTACAGAGGGTTCCACCCAACCACATCAGAATATACATTCTTCTCAGCTGCACATGGGACATTCTCTAAAATATATTAACTCATAAAGCATTCTTAAGTAAATGCAAAGGGAGTGAAATTATCTCATGTATAATATCTGATCATAGTGCACTAAAATTGGAAATCAATGGCAAAAAAATGTAAAACTTGCATAAACACATGGAAATTAATTAACCTCTGAACAAATGGTGGGTCACAAATGAAATTTAAGAACAAATAAAACAATACCTAAAATATAATGAAAATGCAGACACATAATACTGTAACCAATGGGATGCAAAGAAAGCAGTCCTAAGAGAAAAATATATAACAATAAATAGTCACATCAAGAAACAGAAAGAGCACAAATAAATAACCTAATGCTACATCTCAAGCTCCTAGAAAATAAAGAGCAAGTCAAATCCAAAGCTCATAGAAGAGGAAATTGTTAAGAATAGAGCAGAAATTAATGCAATTGAAATAAAAAAACAACATGAATTAATGAATCAAAGAGCTGGTTTTTTGAGAGCATAAACAAAACTGATAAACCCCTAGCCAAACTCATCAAGAAAAAGAAAGAAAAACCCAAATCCATGCAATAAGGACTGAAAAGAGGGAAATTCTCCCTCTGAAAAGAGGGAAAATCTGTAGAGATTTTGTCAAAATTTAAAAGTTCATGAACAGGTTCTTTGAAAGTCTACTCACATAGGGTGGAAAACAAAGAGGAAATAGATTTCTAGAAATATATGAACTACCTAAGCTCAATCGACAAGATATAACAATTTTGAATAATCCAGTATCAGCTACTGAAATTGAAAATGTTACTAAAAACTTACCAACAAAAAAAAGCCCAGGTCCTGATGGATTCACAGCTGAATTCTATAAGAAATTTAGAGAAGACTTAATGCCAACACTCCTTAACCTCTTCAATGAAATTGAAACAAAAGCAGTCCTGCCTAAATCAGTCTTGGAGGCAAGTATTATCCTGATACCAAAACCAGAGAAAGAATCAACCAAAAAGGAGAACTACAGACCAGTCTCACTAATGAAGATTGATGCAAAGATTCTCAATAAGATACTGACAAATAGAATGCAGCAAGTCATCAAGATTATACACCATGACCAACTGGGATTTATTCCAGGAATGTAGGGATGGTTTAATATATGCAAATCAATAAATGTAATACACCACATCAACAGAGCCAAAAATAAAAATCACATGATCATCTCAATAGACGCAGAAAAAGCTTTTGTAAATGACCAACACCCATTCATGATAAAAACCTTACAGGAACTCGGAATAGATGGTATGTACCTAAATCTCATAAAGGCCATTTATGAGAATCCAACAGCCAACATTACACTAACTGAACAAAAACTGAAAGCCTTCAATCTAAAATCAGGAAAAGATAAGGATGTTACTATCACCACTCTTATTAAATATAGTTCTGGAAATATTAACCAGAGCAATCAGACAAGAGGGAGAAATGGAATAAAAATAAGAAAAGAAGAAGTTAAATTATCATTATTGCAGATGACATGATCTTCTACATAGAAGACCCTAAAAACTCCATTAAAAGACTACTAGATGTAATAAACAAATTCAGCAGTGTAGCTGGATACAAAGTCAACACTCAAAAATCAATAGCATTCCTGTACACAAACAAACAACTCACTGAGAGAGAAATTATGGAAATATCACCTTTCACAATAGCATTTAAAAAAATGAGATATGTAGGAATCAACCTAACCAAGAATGTAAAAGATTTATATGCTGAAAATTATACTACCCTAAAAAAGGAGACTCAAGAGGATATTAGAAAATGGAAGAGTATCCCCAGCTCTTGGTTAGCAAGAACGAACATTGTGAAAATACTCCCAAAACTGTTATACAGACTCAATGTGATTCCAATCAAAATACCATAAACAACCTTATGGATCTAGAAAATATATTCCTAAAATTCATCTGGAAAAAGAAGAAACCTAGAATAACAAAGGTGATTCTCAGCAACAAAGGCAAGGCAGGAGGCATCTCAATCCCTAATTTGATACTACTACAAAGCCACAGTCATAAAATCAGCATGGTACTGGCAAAGAAATAGACCTGAGGATCAATGGAACAGATTAGAAGGCACAAACACTACCACAAAGGCTCTCAGCCACCTTATATTTAACAAAGGGGCTAAATATGTTCACTGGAAAAAAGATAGCCTGTTGAACAAATGGTACTAGAAAAATTGGCTTTCCCCATGCCGAAGACAGAAAACAGACCCATGCATATCACCACACTAAACTAAAGCCAGAATGAATCAAGGATCTAAATATTTAAACAGAAACCCTAAATCTACTGGAAGACAAAGTAGGTAAAAACATTGGAGACATATGGGTAGCAAAGAATTTGTGAATAAAATGCAAACTGCATGGGAAATAGTTCAAAGACTCAAAAACTGGGATCTCATATTACTAAGAAGCTTTTGCACTTAAAAAGAAATCACCAACAGAGTGAAAAGAAAACCCACAGAATGGGAAAAAATCTTATCCAACAATCCCTCAGACAAAGGACTTATATACAAAACATATAAAGAAATGAAAATCATCAAGCCCCCCAAATTCAAAGACCTTCTCCAAAAATGGGCATTGGAGATGAACACACAGTTGTCAAATGAAGATATACAAATGGCAAATAAGCACATGAAGAAATGTTCACCATCACTGGTCATTCAAGAAGTGCAAATTAAAACAGCACTGAGATTTCATCTCACCCCAGAAAGAATGGCTGCCATCAATAAAACAACTGATAACAAATGTTGGCGAGGATGTGGGGAAATAGAAATACTCCTCCACTGTTTGGTGAGAGTGCAGACTGGTACAACCAGTGTGGAAATCAGTATGGATATTCCTCCAACTAGGATTGGAAATTCCATTCAATCCAGCTATTCTCCTCCTGGGTATTTTCCCAGAAAAATTGAAAATGTCAGGTCCCAGAGATATATGTGCACTTATGTTCATAGAAGCACAATTTGTGATAGCTAAATCTTGGAAACAACCAAAATGCCCATCAACTGCAGAGTGGAAGAAAAAATGTGGTATTTTTATATAATGGAATAATACTCAGCCATAAAAAATGATTATCTTGCTTGCAGTCTTTATAGGTAAATGAAGCCAACTTGAAAATATCCTCATGGCTGGAACTTAGGGCGCCGAGCCAACCAGTAAGCAGCCTGCCGCCCTGGAGAGTGACTGTGGTGTGGGGAGCCACGGCCACCCCAGGGCGGGGAAACCAGAAGCAAGAGCGTCTCCTGAGATCCGCGCCATGCTGGAACTTAGGGCACCGAGCCAACCAGTAAGCAGCCTACCACCCTGGAGAGTGACTATGGTGTGGGGAGCCACGGCCACCCCAGGGCGGGGAAACCAGAAGCAAGAGCGTCTCCTGAGATCCGCGCCATGCTGGAACTTAGGGCGCCGAGCCAACCAGTAACCAGCCTGCTGCCTACCGGGTCGGGGGCTTAGAATCAAACATACCACACACCCCCCTCCCCCCTAACAATTGGGATCCAGGGATCTGGATATCTCTTAGGAGGTGACCATATTTGGTACAGCAAGTCGGGGAGTTTCCTTCTACTATCTCTGAAGGCCGATATTTTTATCGCCGTTTCGCTTTGTCCTGATTAATGGTGTTGCTCTATTCAATACTGTGTTGATGTGTTCTATAATGTTGTGTATTTCTTTGATTTTGCTCTACCTAGTAGAAGAACAACTATTGTGAAGACAACGAGATATACAATGTTGCCTGTTAGTGTTGTCCTGGTGACCTGCTGTGATGTTCTGTGCCAGTTTCACTATACTGTCTCAATTGGCTTTATTCCATCTTTTTTTTTTTTCTGTTTGCAGCTTCACTGTGTGTTCACTTTGTTTGCCTTAATTTTGTAACATGAACAGCTATTTCGGGGAGTATGTGGTTTGTCAACTAGTGATATATGATTTTTTTTGAGGTTTTGTATTGTTTCTACCCTTTTTTCTGTATTGCTTTTTTTTCTCTTTAAATAAAATTAAAAAAAAAGAAAATATCCTCATTAGTGAAATAAACAGGACTCACATGAGTAAATATCGCATTACCTCCTTATGTAAAAAATAACAAAAAGTGACCCGATACTGGGATCCAAAGAATATGACAGATATTGTGAAAGTGAAAGGGAAGGAAAGTGCTCTAAAGAGTATAACAAAATGTATAGTTTATGAGATAGTTGATCATATTACTGAGTTTCTGTTGGAACATTGAACAGAAGGGTTTGCACTGTCAATGTTTGAGTGACTAGCCAGTGTTTATGCTTTGATTTTGTAACTTTGACAACTATTTTTTAAGATGACAACAAGTAATGTATCACCTAGTGATTCTACGATGAGATTTTTTTCCTTTGAATTCCTTGAATGTGGTATTATTCTACCCTTTTCTGCTTTTCTATTTTCTTTAATTTTCTTTTATTTCTTAAAAAAAAAGAAAAGAAAAATGTGCAGTATGGCAACCACTGTTGAATTTCTTTCATTCTGTTGTGAAAACCTGTGTTGATATTGTTTTGAGTTTGTTGTTGTTGTTTATGCCTTTTGCTTTTTGCTTTTCTTTTGACTTTTCTCTTTTTTAAATAAATAAAATGATGAAAAAGAGAAGGCAGAGGACATTGTTAATCTTGTATCATGATTTGAAACTCATATTGTTTTCTCTTAACTGAACTCTTTAGTTCAGTTATATCCTGTTCCAGTTTGTCTACTTGTACTAAATTTGATGACATGGATAGCTATTCCAAAGATAGCAGGATATACTATGGTATCCATTTTTGATTTCCTATTAACTTAGTTTGAAGTCTTGTATTGCTTTCACTGTCTTGTCGTGACTGATTTTATTCAAATCTTTTATGTTTGATGGTATCAAGTTTGAGGGTATAGGCAACTACTCTGAAGGCAATAAGATTCACTATGATACCCATTCTGGTTTGACTATTATCTTCTTTTGAAGTCCTATAATGTCACAAATGTTTTGTTTTTGTTGATTTTGCTCTGTACTGCTATGTTCAATTTTATTATGCATGATGATATGGGTAATTCTATTGAAGATAACAAGGGACATTATGGTAACCATTGTGGATCATCTTGTATTTTGGTTTTAATTCATATACTATGTCCATCTTTTTGTTTGGACTGATCCCATTTTGTTTTCTCTCATTTGGCTTTATTATCTCCCAAAAAGTATGCAGTTAAATATTATAGTTTCAGATTTGTTTAGTGTTAAGAGATCTTTTCAGAGATGATAGCTGAAATGATGTCAAAAGTCACATGAATACTGAAGTCACCCTGAAAACACCAAGCTGTGTAAGGCAGAAATGACATCTGGAAAATGAAAGTATAACAAAAAATTGAACTGGCATATTTCTCCAAGCCATAGTTAGAAGTACATGAGAAGAACAGTAAATCGAAGCATATGATTTAAGACTAACTTACTTCATTAACTACAGTGGTGTTCTGCAGTGCTCACTTCAGCAGCACATACCCTAAAATTAGAGCAGGGCATCATAATTGGCACTAGGTTAAATTTTCCCTGTCTTTCACAGAATTGACTGTGATGACAACTGTAAGCAAGGAAATTACTTGAATTGATTATTGATATTAGAATAATTGTTTTTTAAACAGTGGCTGGTGAGGAAGAAGGTTTTAGTGTATCCTCTTTAAATAAATTAAATAAAAACTTTGGTTTAACTTGTAAAAAAAAAGAAATAAAAGCAAAGATATCACAAAACACTCTGCTCAATTCCAAAAAATATTGGTAAGTAATATGAGAATCTATAATGTAGTATAATGTAACTCTAAGGAATAGTTTAAATTGCTAGATACATATGAACTACCAAAGCTAAACAAAAAAATATATGAAAATTTGAAATTTTCAGAATCAGTCAGTAATAAAATAAAAACCTACCAACTAAGAAAATCCCTTCTCTTAAAACATTCATTGCTGAGTTCTTAAGATATACCATCAACACCTCTCAAACAGTTCTGGAAAAGTGAAAAGGGAAGAAGTACTTCCAAAGTCATTTCTGCAAGTAAGAAGTATCCTAACTCCAAAACCAGAAAAGATCCTAAATGAATAAAGAAACTACAGTCTAAACTCTTTAATGAACATAGATGCAAAACTCCTCAGTAATATCCTAGAAGATAGACTGCAGCAAATTATCAAAAAGATCATACATCATGACCAATGAAAATTCATTTTAGAGATGCAGAAATGGTGTAAAATATGTAATTCCTCACATACTAAAAGTAAGGACAAAAATACATGTTCACTTTCATAGGTGCAGAAAAGCATCTGAAATATTCAGCATCCATTCAGGTGAAAACTCTCAAGAAGATAGGAATAGAAGATCCTTATCTTAATTTTTTTTTTAGGTACTGGAGACCTAAATCATGACCTTGCCCTTGCCAGGCAGTGCTTAAGCCACTGAGCTAAACCCTTGGCCCTCTTATCTTAATTTTGTAAAAGTTATCTGTAACTTGTAATGTTACAGTACTGGTCACCTTCATATTTAATAGTGGATAGCTGGAAGGGTTTTCTCTAGATTCAGGAACAAAACAGGGATGTTCATTATTATAACTTTTGTTCCATATAGTTCTTAAAAGACTTGATAAAGGAATTATACAAGAAAAAAGACAAAAGAGAGCATGAATAGAGAACAAAGAAGTGAAATTACCATTATTTGCAGATGCCATGACCTTCTACATAGAAGACACAAAAAACATTATCAAAGATGAGAATTAATTACCAAATTCAGTAGTGTGCCAGTATATAAAGCTTGTTTACTAAAATCTTTATAAAAAGTACTGCCCCTCCCTTTCCTTCCTGTCTGTGGGATGCATTGTGCAGTACACACGTGATTACTGTAGATATGAAAAGACAAGATACAGAGAACATTTTGCATTACTGCTCTCTAAAGCATAGGCTTTACAAATGGCTGCACACAATACTTGGATTCTTGTTCCATCTTCAAGTTTTTTTCTATGTGTTTTGAGAAAGGAATACAAACAAAGGTAATACAAATTTCTGGTTTTCATGTCCTCAGTATCCTACATTTTGAGGTGGTAGAAATATTGGACTAGAAAGTAAACTTAAAAATTAGAGATCTACTTGGAGGAGGAGGGAAATCAAATATTATACTCTACTGGTAATGCTATAAACTCTCAGAACTTCAGCTATTACTTCTAACTAAAGCATTCCCTTTCTTTTTGTCTTGCTATTCAGTTATATATACTTATTTGGTTAAACATAAATAATTATTAGAGAAGATTTCAGGTCTAAAGTAGAGCAGACCATTTATTATTCAAATCAAATTTCTCTTTGGGTTAAAAGGTTTGAGGAAGGAAGCTAATTACAGCAAACACAATTTGAGAAACAAATAGAAAAACTGTAGGACATATTGTGGGGTTGTTCTCAAGTGAGGTACACTGCTAAGACTCCCATGACATATAGTACTTGCATTTACAATGTGCTGTGAAAGTGACTAAATTCATCATGTTTTCTATCTTACCTAAGTAATTGATTATGTCCCTACAGCTGATCCTACTCTTCTTCTTATATCTTTGCTCAGATTAATATAATTCCCCCAGACTTCAAACAGTACTTTCACTAACCCCACATGCCAGGCCACTTTCCAAATTTTTCTACTTCCTTCAAGAAGTAAGTTTTCCATTTTCACACAGTGTCCTGGTTCCCTTGGCTTCCATACTTCACCAAAGTCTCATTTTCGTTCCATGAGAGTAACAGTCATTTGTTTAGCAGGTTGAACTCAGGTTATATTGAAGTATCTCTCTTCTGCTTTAGTTGTATAAATGAAATCTCTCTTGTTGCCATTAAGTACTGCCTGCCTTTGATGTTCTTTCGCATACATAAAAAGTCCATAAAAAGTACATTTTATTGAAACTGAAAATATACATGAAAATACAACAGTTTTTCAGCTTCTTGCTTTTCTCAAACCAACATACTGTGAATTCATTGTCTCTCATGCTTTTAAGATTCATGATGAAATACACATGACGATTAAGGTACAATTGTTCAGGGAACACTCAAATTTGAATTGGACCTTCCTGGAATAGAATTGCAATACGTGGGAAAATAAACAAGGCAAAGATATTATACAACATGGATGATCATCCCATAATGACTCTATTCATGGCAGTGGAGTTAGATGAAGCTGTCGCACTGGTAAAGCCATAAACTTGAAAAGCTACTCTTTTTTTTTCCTCTCTTGTCTTGACAAACTTGTGAAAACAAAACAAGCAACATTTTATGAGAAGGAAGGTAACAGTTGCAGCGCAGGCCAGGAGGAAGCCAATCACATCCAGAGAGTGGTACTGGTACCAGGTGAGGTTCTGCGCAAGAGGCCTCAGGTGCTTGGCCCCCTTGTGGCGCATGACAAACTCGATCCAGAAGACTGCTCTGTCCAGGGGCTTCATAGGCTGATCATGGTGAATAGTTGATAACCTCAGAGCATTGTCTTTATAGCTGAAAGAAAATTAAACAAATTCAGAAATATTTAGAAATGAGAGGATAAATAATTTTGGAGTCCTCAAACTGTTCTAAAGGTCAAAATCAGCACCACAAATTAAAGATAAAACTCTAATCCTTGTCACGGTTCATTGTATATTTTTGAGTAACCTTACTAAGGATTACTGTATTAACAAAAAACCAGTATTAACATTTCATCCACAGGTTAGTCATGAACACTGTAAAGCAAAACGGTTTTCTTGAATGCTGCACAGACTTCATGTGTCATTTTATATACATATTTCTCTTTTGAGTTCCCAGCTAAATGGCAAGTATAAACCCTTTCAAACTTCAGGTTTCTTCACATTTCATTGTCATTCCTCTGTCACCATCTTAAATGATTCCTCTTATAACATTTACATGCTATTTTAAAGTTTTATACCTAGCTTAAAGCTTGCACACAGTCATCCAAAAAAACACTGAATAATCTTTTCTTACACTGTCACTAATGTTTACTAATGATGTTTACTAATGATGGCTCCAAAATTAAGAAAATTTGTATTTCATTACTTTTAAATCACACTCATTTCTACTTTCTTGTCATTCATTTAAGAAGTTATTAATTAGAATGATGAGGGAGTTTTTAAAAATTTGTACCCACAAAGGGTTGTTACTGACTTTCTTCAGTGCATTTAGCAAATCTGTTGTTGAAATTATTTGGAAATCCAGTGTAACAGCTGCTCCTTTAGCCTCCATGTAAGCAATGTTATCATGTTGATCTGCAAACAAGGGAATGCCCACCATCGGGATTCCATGGTAGATTGCCTCATAAACACTATTGGCTCCACCATGAGTTATAAAAGCTCGGTTTTTGAATGACCTAAGATGAGATGAATGTCAGCAATATAATTAGTCAAAAATGTTACAAATACAGTATGAGATACACATTGTGAGACACTGAAAGAAGTGCTATTTTATACATAAAGATTTTCTATCTATTAAACTGCAATGATGTCACTTTTGTGTCTCAGAATAAAAAGCTTTTAATCCACTGGAAAGGACAGTGAGTGTAACCTGGGAGATATGCTGAATGTCTTTACCAATGAATAAATGATCACTGTAGAGTCCTGTGTGCATTAGCACTTATTCTGTTAAAGTATCATTCAATCACTAATTCTGACATAAAAATTGTCCATCTCAGCGGCATTTAGCAGGGGAAAGAAAGAGTGATATTAAATCATGATAAAAAGTGAATTTTTTGCCTTAAAATGCCACATCAAAAAAATAGAATTGCAACATCACTGTAAATAAATCAAGATTGCTATTTTGATTGGTGTTTACAAATCTTCATTTCCATAGAAAGACAGGATTTGGTATTTCTCAAGCAATGATTGAATTAGAAACAAAGGGAAAACACTAGAATTTATTAAACATCCTCCTCTGAGAGATAAGTATGTTTAAAATGAGGACCTTAAGATTTTTTTTTCCAAATATACCAAAATTCCAACTGTTAGAAATGATTTATCTTTTTCTTCCACTGGAAATACGTATATTGGAGTTTTTTTTTTAGTTTTGGTTTAGTAACAACAAATGCTCTCTGGTTTGTTTGTTCTTGAGCAATCAGCAGACTTACTGACTCAGGTTTCAGTATTTGTTCTCTAGCATCTTACTGAGCAGGTCATTCTGGGGGATCCACTTCAACAACCAAGTGTTGTCTCCTAAGGCATCTTGTTTCTTGCCTTCAAATCTCCAAATCACCTGTTAGGGTATGGACCAGATTGTACCATATTGTGAGTTTTAAAACCGAGAGAAACAACAATTTAAGTGCCTTCTGTAGAATAGATTTCTAAAATCAGGATAAGAAGACTAGATATTTACAATTAAAAAAGACTGATACAAACAGAATATAAACATGTTCCATACTTATTTTATACTTTAATGGTTTGAATGTATTCATGATATTTCATACATAGCAATTAGATAAACTAGATTCAACATGGTAAGTTAAATTATTTTAAAAATTCTTAGGCAATCATATTTTTAATAGGAATAGAGAATTTCTTACATTTGTGCTTACATTAATATACATGTTTATGATATCCTCTTGTTCTAATATTAATATTGACTGATTTTAAAATACCATTATAGTTTCCTCATAATCACTTGTGCCTACATCTATTTTATTAGTTCCATGCATAAAATATCACTTTTGTATGTAAATATCAAATCCATATATTCAACTTTTGTCACAAAATATTTAATTGGTTTCTAGAAGTGATATAAGATGCTTTTTATTAAAAAATTCTAATTCTTTATTACATAAAAACTTTACTACACATTTGTGAAAACATCTCCTGATATTATCACTACTTCTAGGACTGGAAACTATGTTAAGTACAATGAGTTGGAATGTAAATGTAACTTCACATTCTGGATTAAACGTTGGCATAGGAGAGTGCAAAGCTCATGCTCCTGACACTAACTAAGATCTACAGTGGTTCATAGCTACTCAAAAGACTGAACATGTATTAGGTATGTGAGAAACGTATTCCCCATTATATGCTATGGAAAGGGCATCTGTGCGATTTCCTGAGGCAGCTTTCTTTCAGTTTCTCACTCACTTTCTTTTTTCTTTCATGATTAGGAGGACATTCTCATGGTGGACTAAAGTCAAGAGTCTTTGCAGAGAGTGTTTTGTTATATATAGGTTCCACTATAAGTGAAGAAGCCACTTGAACACTCTTATTAACATCTTCCTGCTTCAGATGTGGTCAGGGATCTCTCAGATTAGGTTTTCTCCTTTTGTAATTAACATGACTGAGTGCATTCATGGACTCTGAATTGTTCACTCTTGCTTTTCGCTGCTCTAATATCCCCCTTAAAGGTACAATACAGAAGTGTATTCCAAAATTTGAATAAATTAAAAGGAGATAACACAAAAATCCTAAATTACAGGATTTATTTCAAGTTTTTTTAATACCTTCTTCATGTTACTAAGATAGCACATGTTTGAATAAAATTTTACTCTTTCCATAATATTGCTTGTGTATACAGTGACTTCAGCAATCCTATAGGAAAAAAAGAACAAGTTTCTGAAGTCAGATCTCTGCAGAGCTTCATGATTTCCCTAGTGGATGCTGCCATCGAGTCACTTTGCCAACCTTTTGTGGAATCTGTCTGAGGGCTGAAGCGACTGCATTGGCTGTGGCTTCTGACATGTTACTGACCATGGACCCCAGGGAAAACACCACAATGCCATGGTCTCCAGAGCTCTGCATGAAAATTTCCATTTCCTGTAAAGAAAAAGTTGCCTCCATCAGAAAAAAAAAGAGCGCAACAAACTTTAATGAAAACAGTGTAATTAAAGAAAATGAAAGTGATACAGGAAAGAATGAATGGCAATTAGAGAGTCTGATAAAATTTTGTAAGATAAAGTTCACTATCTTCATCATTTCAGTTGAAGATATACAATAATGCTAATGATATGCTTGTTTCAAACAGTTATTTCTTGAGCTAAAGATTTGTATTTAATGTATCTTATACAACATTTTTAAAAAAAGACTCACTTCTCATTTATGTTTCTTTTTATTTGCTTGTTTGTTTGTTTATTTATTTTTTGGTATCCAGGATCAAACTCATGACCTTGTGCTTGCCAGGCAGACAGTTGTACCACTGAGTTAAACTCCTGGACCTAGGTTTCTGTTTAATCCTATAAAAGCAAAGTGAATTTAAAAATTTTTTTCCCTTTGGTTTCATTTCACATTCTTATTTTGCTGATTTATAGTTACAGAAGAATACTTTGATGCCACAACTATAAGAGCTGTGATACACACATACAAACATTATTTAATCTGAAGTTTCCTTATGACTCATATAGTGTTAACACTGTCTTTTTGATAAAACAATTGTGATGGTGCATTAGGTACATGTTTTCATTTTTAATTATTTCCTAAATTTGAATGTTAAAGTTATATGTAAGTTTTATTTTTATAAATAATTACTAGATAGATGGGTTTATGCATCTGGATTATTTTTCTTCACATATTTTCAAATGAGTATCTCATTTGGCCAAAGGGTATAAATGTTAATACTTGATGCATGTTTTTAAATTTCTAGTTTGTGCATGGAATAACAGCTATTATTAGTAATTTTTCTTAGTGGTGTTTTTTCAGTGTTCTCTTGTCTTTTTTCACTGCTTTCTATATTTTCTGCTGCTACTATCACTGTTATATTTTAATTCAGAAAATATTCAATATTATGGATACGTTGTTTAGTACATACATCAATAATGCTTTAAATGTTTGACTTCTGATATTCTTGCACTTTATAAATGAATTGTATTTAAAAGAACATTGGACTTTATTCCATCTTATCAGATTTCAGTTTTCTAATCCTGTCAAAATGGAGCTAAAATGAAGGGATTTCTTAAAGCATCATAATCTTGGAGCAATAAGTATAGCTTCATTTCTATACATATCTTAGAATTATAATATTAATTTAAAATACATTCTAAGATCACTTTCCACAACAATAGATTGCATGATCACATCAAATCTCATCAACTTGATTTTCAGAGAAATCATAGGAACTAGGAGTTGCTTAGTTCACACACTGGAAGTTTCTCTATACTTTTTCTGCCAGGTCATGTTGATATGATGATCGTATAAGAGGAAACTTTACTCAGGTCTCCTGCTGCCTTGGCGTATGTTATTAAATATATGTTTCAGGAAGGTAATTCAGCCTTTTTGTACCCTAAGCTGTAAAGCTCTGGTATATGAAAGGAAGATGGTTTTGAATCTGTGTGCAAGACAAGGTGATCTGAAGTTTCTCAGCAATTGTTGCTGTGGGTGCACAAGCTCTGCATGGCTCAGTGTTCTCCTTCATAATCTAAAATACTAACAAGGAGCTTCAGAGGTTCATATAATATTTCCTCATTATATATTTTTCATATTATTGCCTTGAACCTACACATTTTCTTTTAACCAAGTCAATGGAATTGCTTTTCATTGTGTCTTTACTTGAGATTATTATCTTAAACTGTTGGCATGTCAGATCCCATTTAATGAAATTACACATAAAATACTTCTTAGGGGCTGAGACATATCTCAGCAGCACAGCACCTGCCTTGCAAGAGCAAGGTAATGAGTTTGATCTCTGTTATGAAAACAAATTAATAAATTCATAATTTTGCAAATATTATATAATTAGTATAAAAAAGATACCAATAACATCAATAGTCTCCCCATCATCATTAACGTGGACCACTGAATCAACACCATGGGAATTTTCTTTCAAATATTTTAAATTTTATTCCCACAAAACTAAATACAAAATTGCACTTGGACTATAGGAGAAACTGTTTCATTTGGATGAATATCTGACTCTGTATTTCTGTCATGTGTTGCCTGAACTGCCTTCTAAATGTTTCCCATTTCTACTATTCTAAATCTCTGTAATCTAATCCACTGAGGACAACATCATGGATTTTTAAAAAAAGAGGATGTTTGATTATCTTTCCTTAGCTCAATTTTTTTCTATGTCACCAATGATTTCATTATATATTTTTGACTTTATTATTTGGTTCTGAATTAACTAACTAGTAAATTAGCAAATTATCATCCTGATGAATTAAGCTTGTAGTTCTTGAGATGCCTTCCTTACTACTTTAACAGCTGTACTGTTTTGTACCTTTTTTGACTTCTCAACTCTTGGCCTGCTCCTGTACCTTGTTCATTTTTTATTACAATCCATTTTCATGGCATAGATTATAATCACAACTGAAAGTTTTCTTAGTATTAGAGTGCTTCTTTTAAAATTATACTTCACACATTTTTCATTACTGATTTATGTTCTATTTTTTCATATGGTATACAAGATTGTGGGAGGGACACAGTGTCTGTGTTGTGTCTATGCTTTTCAAAATTTTATTGATGGTGAACACTATTCAATTTACGTATTATGAATGAACTAAAAACTTATAAAATGAACACTGAAGACCATAATGATACACTTTTCTGGATACATCTTAGGCCTCCTATGTTCTTTTTGTAATAGTAATGAAGTTCAGATACTTGTGATGAAATAAAAATGCAATTTTATGAACAAAGTCTTTCTGTGCAAACTCAAATCTGCTATGTTGCCCAGGCTTGCTTGAACTGGTGGTTCTCCTGCCTCAACCTCTGAAGTTCTAAGTTTAGAGGTACTATGTTACCATGTCCACCTGATGTATGAGTTCTTATTCAGCAAGGCACTTTTGCCCTTTCTCATATCCTTCTCAATGGAGTCAAGATTCTCAATGAATAGTGCAGAACAGTCCACTGAAAATTAAAATGAAAACTAAGACAGGAATATACTTACCTTAGGTAGAGGTTTTGCATGTTTACAATGGAGTCCTCCAACAAAATCAAAATTTGGTAAAGTAAGGCGAGGAAATTCCAAGTCTCAGTAGCTTCAGATAAGCCACATACCTGCTTTCTGCATTTGTTCATATAATGTAGTGGGTTTTCCTGGTTTGGAAAGAAGAAAAAAATAGAAGACATAAAATATCGTAAACAAAGTAGAGTTGCACATGAATAACTTTTTTTTTATATTGTATGTATGGCTAAATTGTGTCTGTGAGAAGCACAGAATGAAAAGTGAATATTTCTGTAATATTTCCTCAGTGCATTCTCAATCAGAATCATTAATCACAATATTGTATAATAAAGAATGCATTCTTGTTTCTCTAAAGCTTCGAAAACTGTAGATACAAATATCAACAAATATTTGAGCTAGAAAGTCAAGTATTCCTACCCCAACCATGAAAAAAGTTTTAAGAAATTCTGCATTTACTGAGTTGTAACATGATCCAAATGAGCCCTGACTTCTTTAACATTATGGCTGCAATTCATGTTCAATGCCATTGCTTTTAGTTTATGCTAGGCATGTAAGAGTATGTATTTATTATTTACAGACTTTTCCACACATATCCAGGAAAATGCAGCAATTATAGAGACAGATATTAGTAATTATATTTGATATTGCATCATTCCTTTTTCAAGAGAAAAACATGATTAAAACATTACTTATATGTGAATATTTCTACAGATTTTAAACTGCTGAAATGGATGCTTGATAAGGACCTATGGTAGAATGTGTAATCACTAAAATATCCAAGTTAAACTTTTTGAGGTTTGAATAGAAAATGTTTTATAAAAGTGAAGGCATCTTTTAGATGGTAAAGAAAAAATGGCAATTTTAGCAAGGAAACTAATTTACTCATGAGAAACAAGTTTTCTCAGTGCTACCAGGTATTTTTGTTAGAAACATGTAACTTCAATTTCCTTGTCATCATTCAAAAACATATTACAGAGATGCCAAACTGCTTTAATTTTTACATGTTTAGTGGATAAATGCAGTATCCAACTGCAAAATTAAAGCCTGAAATCTTGCCATTGGAATTGTGTGAGTGAAAATGTTCTATCAATAATGAACCACTGGCCGTACTATGATCCCATAATGTGAATGTTTCTACAACATGCAAAAGATAGACAGTAATTTTAATTTGTAGTTCACCATTTTCATACTGAGTGAATTCTTCTTATTGTAAATTCACTGAAGCTGACTTCCACAGGCACAAGATATTAAGGATGTCACTCTGTTAATTAAAAACATGACTTACCTAAAATTTCACTGTAAAGCTTGTTCCAGTTTTTTTGATTAAATGTGTCAAACCAAAAGTCAAAATAGAGCATGAATATCATGTTTTTGACTCTTTCCATGAAAGTCATTTCACTACTTAAGTCTGAATACAAGATAGGTACATAAGAAGCAGGAACTGGAAGCCCTCCAGCACCTTTTTCCAGTTGGAAGCAAGCAGTACCCCGAAGACTGTACACAAAAGGTAATTTCAGTAGCTCAGCCACCAGCTCACCGCACGGAGCAGCAGGATCTGCAAGGAGGACATCAAACTTAGATTCCTGCAGTTTTGTCACAAGGTTTTTATTTGAAACTATATCTTTTTTTAGAAAATAATTTTATTTAAAGAGAAAATAACAAAACAAAACAAAACAGAATAAAGGGTAGCAACAATACAGTATTCCAAGGAAAAAAGGAAAAGAACAACAACAAAAAAACCTAAGAAATTATTATTTGACAAATTACATGCTGACTTCTTGTAAATAGTTGTTCAAATTACAAAGTTAAAACATGTAAAGTAGACATTCAAACAGTGAGACTGTTAACAGTTCTGCTCCACAATCTGTCAAAAACAGCAATATGGTCATCCATCTTACCCACTCAAATATACATGCAATTATATCAAAAGGGTAAAATTAAACACAACAAAACAGAGCAAAGTGGATCACAAGAAAGCAATGTAAGAGACATAAATTTCAAAACTAGACAATCGGAGACATTTACTCTCTATCATACTGACTCTTGTTTTCCTTCAAATAGTTGTCCATATTGTCACATACAGGGAATTCACATGAAACAACCTAGTATGGAATTGATCTGAGCAGGATGAGGAGGGCATTATATAGGTCTTCAAGACCAGACATTAGGGAAGCCAAGAATGGCTGTCATAGTGTCTCTCATTCTCCTCAAAACAGCTGTCCATACCTTAATGTGTGTTGAACTTAAACAAGGCAAAGCAAGCTAAGATCACTTTGAACAAAAAGTGACAGTTTTGCTGGAATTCACATCATGACATTATGGAAGCAGCACTGGATATTGTAGTGTCTCTTTTTCTTCAAAGTAGTTGTTCATGTGTTATATAGTTGGTTCTCGTAAACTGTTTATAAGCTCTACGCATGCATGAGTCTCTACATGTATATCTATCATTTCTGTATTAGCATGAAAAACAAAACAAAGCAAGATAAAACAAAACAATTCCTAGAAAAGCATGAGGCAGAGAAGTCACATAAAACTGCAAGACAAGGTGATCTACAATGGTTACCATGTCTCAGCAGTGTATAACAACATTAATAAAAATGAAGCATTGGAGACATTATAAGACTTCAAAAGCAAGTAATAATCAAACCAGAGTGGGTGTCTTAGTGAATCTTGTCATCTTCAATGTAGTTGCCTGTACACTTAGGCAACTACACTGATTGATGTTATCAATCATAACATATTTAAATAAAATCAGTCAATACAAAGTAGCAATCTAACAAACCAGATTCAAATAAGATCAGTCATAATAAGACAGTATAAGTTATAAAGGGCTTCAAATTAAGTTGATAGGAAAATTAGGGATGATTACCATAATATATCCTCTTATTTTTGGGATAGCTGACCATGTCCTCAAGTCTAGTGTAAGTAGACAAACTGGAACAGCACGTAATCCATCCAAGCAGAGTGGTGAGAATATTGTAAATTCTAAATCTTGTGACCCAATTAACAATATCCTCTGCCTCCATTTTTTAGACAATTCCTCCCCTTTCACTCCCATGGGGTGCACTGCTTGTTTTGGGTCCCACTGCTTCCCTATATAGAGCAGCTCAATGGACCCTATCTCCTGATCTACTCTGCCTGTGTTTCTCTCTGTTAGTATTTCAAGGCCCTCTATACTAGAGATTATAGCCAATCTTCTCTGCCTCATTTCTGCTATTCTATTTTTCTGCCATTGATAGTCTATTTTTCTCTTCCACTCCACTGTCTGCCTCGTTCACTGAGGCCTCTC
>PVJX010020610.1:0-14296 GCA_004027295.1 Dolichotis patagonum | reverse complement strand
CTCTGTTTTGATTCCTGCTTCTTCATTCACATGCTTTATTCTTAAGTTATAGATCCTCTTGTCTTCTTCCAGTCTTTGTATCTTTACTGCCCGCTCCCTTGTTATTTTTAAGAGATCTTCCCTTTCATGACCCCACATTGCAAGCCTGTGTTCAATTTTTTATAGTCTATCTTTGGTTTCTTTCAAGCAGTTTTGCCAGCTTTCGATGGAGTCTTTAGTTTCCTGATAATCTCTTTGAATCTGCTTCATGAGTTCTAGGCTTGCTTTATATTCTTCATTGAACGTTTCTCTCCTTGTGTGTTCCTCCATTCTTCTGTCTGTGTCTTCTTGAGAAGTGCCCAGGCTTTCTTCTATTAATCTACTTATCTTTTGTTTAATTTGAGTTAATATTTCAGTTTTAACCCTGCTTACAAGGTCCTGAAGATATCTCTTTATGTCTGCTACCACTGTGTTTGATATTGCATGTTTGCTGCCCTCTATCTCTTTTGTATTTACCTCTCCTGGATCAATGTTCTCAGGGTTGGGGGCTGGGAGTTTTTCCTTATTTCTCCCTTTCATCATGTTTTTGGTTCCTTCCATGCAAGTGTACAGTGTAATTCCCAGCCCCTTTTCTTGTTGGTTAAGGCTCCTCTAAAGGGCACAGGCTAGGAGCTTTTGCCCACTTCAATGTGTTTGATTTTTCATGTCCATTAATATTTGTCTTATTTACTTGGATGCTCCTGTATTTGCTGCATATAGATTTATAATTGTTAGTTCTTCCTCTTGTAGTTTTCTACTTACAAGTATGTAGTGTCCTTCTTTGTCTCTTTTAATCCTTTTAGGTTTGAAGTTTACTTTGTCTGCAAACAGAATAGCTACCCTTGCTTTTTTCTGGGTTCCTGTTGCATGGAATACTGTTTTCCATCCTTTATCTTTTAGTCTATGAGTTTGTTTTTGAGTCAGATGTGTTTCTTGTATACAGCATATTGTGGGGTCCTGTTTCTTGATCCATTTTGTAAACCTGCTTCTTTTGACAGCTGAATGAAGCCCGTTTACATTCATGGTTATTACTGATATGTATTGACTTGACTTTGACATATTATGTTCCTGTGCTCAGCTTCCTGCTCCCCTCCCTTGTTTAATTTCTTGTCCAGGCTGGTGATTTCTTTCTGCTGTTGCTCTGGAGATTGTGGTCATTTTTATCTCTTTCTAGAATGTCTTTCAATACTCTTTCTAGAGTTGGTTTTGTAGATACGAATTTCTTCAGTTGTTCTTTGTCATGGAAGTATCTTGTTTCTCCATTAAATTTGAAAGACAGTTTTGCTGTGTATATCAGTCTGGGTTGAAAGTTGTTTTCTTTTAGAACTTGAAATACTTCACTCCAAGCTCATCTTAACCTGAGGTTTGTGCTGAGAAGTCTGCCATGATTCTAATAGGCTTTCCTTGATAGATGATTTGTGTCTTTTCTCTAACAGCTCTTAATATTCTGTTTTTATGCTGTATTGTTTGAAATCTTAATTATTATATGTCTGGGTATAGATTTATGTTGGTTATGACTGTTTGGCATTCTATATGCCTCACTTATTTGTATGTCAGATTTTTTTTCCTATGTTTGTGAAATTTTCCATAATTACTTCTGTGAATAGCTTTGTTAAGTCTTTTTCATTGTCTCCTGCTCCTCACTGATGCCTATCAGCCTTACATTGTTTCTCTTGGAATCATCTTTAAGCTCTTGGATTGGCATTTCATACTGCTTTGTTGTTTTTATAAGTTCTATCTTTCCCTGGTCGCTAACTGCAATCCTATCCTTAAGTTCTGAAATTCTATCCTCAGCTTCATTTAAATGGTTTTGCCATCTTTCAACAGAGTTTTTTTTTTGTTTCTTGGATATCTCTTTGAAACTGTTTCATGGATTCTGCTTGTTTTCTACCTTGTTAATTCAAGGTTTCAATCAATTTCCCATGCTTCTGTATATTTTTTTGATCTATTTCTTCCCTAGCTTTGTTGAGCAAATCCTTTACAATGGTTGTTACTTCTGTCTTTATGTAAGCCATTACATCTAATTGATTTCCTCTATAGCCTTAAAGATTTGTTTCTTTACTTCATTTGCTGTCTTTTCAGAGATTTCCAGTGTATGACTGATAAAGTCCTCCATTTCTGTCATTTGTTCTTGCACCTAATGGAATAGATGTTTGAGATTGCATTTTGGTTTTTCATTTTGTCATTTGTACCTTCTGGGCCAACATCTGGTTCTTTAGTCCCAATAGTCACTATTATCAGCAGTGTACCTCCTAGGGTTGCACTCTGTGGTTGATGTCCACCCAATTGTTGGGTACAAAGTGACCAGAACCAACCAGAGTGTTCTGTCTGGGAAAGGAGCCATCCAGTCTCCCACTGAACCAGTGCTGTCAATTCACTTCAGTTCAATGATTCTGTGTGAAGCTTTGGTGGTGGAGGAAGGGGTAGTGGGCAAGCACTCCCAGCACCTCGAACTGAGGTGGTGAGCTCCTCTGCATGGCGCTTTCTTCCTTGCTGGTAAGGTGGCCACGATGCAGCCAGTGTGGTGCAGGCCAGCTCAGCAGGGTGAGGTGGGGCAGGGGCTCCTCACCTATAACTTAATGTACCTGAAAATTGTATGTACATTATATAGACTAAGTGGAATTACCTTGAAAACAGAGTAACAGTAGTGTTTTAGTTACTTTTCTCTAGTCACTGAGACAAAATACCTGATGCCCAAAGTTGGGAAAAGAAAGGTTTATTTCTTACAGTTTTTTGGAGGTTTCAGTCCATACTCAGTTGGCTCCAAGGCAAGGTGGCATGGTGGGGCCACAGTTCATGGCAGCTGCAAACAGCAAGGTGGAAACCGGCAAGGGAGAGACACACCTTCTTCCTGCCATTACATCACATCCTGGCTCCACCCCTAGGAAGGTGTAGCACTGACACCATCAATCCAAGCACTAGACAATGAACCAATCACAAATGCACAATGCAAATACATGAGGCCTGGGGACCACCGACATAAACCATGACATTCCACCCCTGGCCCCCAAAGACTCATGTACAACCTTTATACAAAAGACATTTAGTCCATCTTCAAGAGTTGCCAGAGTCCTAACATTTTCAGCATTGCTGAGAAGTCCAAGTCCCAAGTCTCCTCCAATATCTATGGCAAACTCTTAATTGTAACCCCCTGTACAAATGAAACAAGGTTAAACATTTCTGAAATGCAAAGGCACAAAATAAACATTACCATTCCAAAAGTTACAAAAGGGGGAATATAAAGCACTGGAAAAAAAGCAAGTCCAACATCCAGCTGGGTGAACATTAAGTCCTAGAGTTCAATGCTCAGCATTTGAAGCAATATGGTTGCAAGCTCCAAAAGGCTTGAGTGATTCCACCCCCAAGGCACTTCCAGGGATTTCACCTCCTGCAGCTTTTCTCTTAAACCTTCTCTGCTCAGTTTTTGCCACTTTCCTTGGATGGTCCACGTTCTTGGCTTTTCCAAACTTCTGGGGTCTCCACTGCACCTTTGGCTTCACACTTACATCTTTACCTATTTCCCTCTCAGGGGCACACTGCTTGGCCTCCCAGGCCCTTTACAATCAAGGTGTAAGCCTTCTTACCCTCAGAATATGTGCATTTTCCTTGCACCTAAAATCAGCACCATGTGGATGCCACCAAGGTCTGCTGCCAGCTGGAGCAGTAGCCAAGCTTTTCTCTCTTGGCTATAGGGGTCCAGTGCCTGGATTGCTGGGCTCTGTTTACCTGATTGTGAAGAAAAGCTTCTCTACATTGCTGCCATTCTGGAACCTCATGTGGCTGCCACCATTCTGGAACCTCATGTGGCTGCCGCCATTCTGGAACCTCATGTGGCTGCCGCCATTCTGGAGCATGGTGCTCTGAAGCTTTCCCATCTGAGAAAATTATTTCACTTTTGCAGTTTGGGGACTGCAAAGGGTGGAGACCCACTGCTTCCTGGGATTCCCAATGGCCATCTTTTTTATCTCTCTGTTTCTTCTCAGCAATTAAAGGCTTGGCACTATCTTTACAATCCACAGCTTTACTGGAGTTTTACTTCTGGCCAAAGTCACAGTGTTTTAAATTATCCTGCTGGGCTCTTTGCTCTTGATTTGCAACATAGATCTGGCTAAAAGCCCCCAACAATAGCCATGCCACAGCCTCAATGTCTGACTGCCTTGAAATTTCCTTTGCCAGATTAATCAGTCCATTACCCTTAATCTCAGTCTCAGGCAAAGTCTCTGGGCATGAGCAAAATGCAGACAAACTTTCTGCCAATCCATAACACACATCATAGGGAGTCCCACAACCAATATAATCCTCCTTCCCAGCAGAAACCTCACAAGCCTGGTCTTTACTATCCAGCTTTCTATCAGCCTTCTGGTCTCCTGAGCTCTGACCAGAATCTCCTCTACAGAACAACCTAAGTTGCTCCAGCTCTGTGCATCCAGGTGACATGCCTGAATCTTTCCAAACTTTGCCCACAACCCATTTCCAAAGCCTCTTGAAAAACATGGTCAGGTATAGTCACAGCAATGACCCCTCTCCTCCATACCAAATTCTGTCTTAGTTACTTTTCACTAGTCGCTGAGACAAAATACCTGATGCCCAAAGGTGGGAAATGAAAGGTTTATTTCTTACAGTTTTTTGGAGGTTTCAGTCCATACTCAGTTGGCTCCAAGGCAGGGTGACATGGTGGGGCCACAGTTCATGGTGACTGCAAACAGCAAGGTGGAAACCGGCAAGGGAGAGACACACCTTCTTCCTGCCATTACATCACATCCTGGCTCCACCCCTAGGAAGGTGTAGCACTGACACCACCAATCTAAGCACTAGACAATGAACCAATCACAAATGCACAATGCAAATACATGAGGCCTGGGGGCCACCGACATAAACCATGACAAGTAGTAACACATAAATACAGTCAAAATTTTTCATTAACATTAAAACAAATATGGCAGAATTAACTGCACTTGTTTTCTTTAAAAAGGTGCCAATGGAAACAGTTTAAGTTTGAGAGCAAATGATTCTACCAAACCAATGGAGAGAACTTTCCAAAAAACATTCCACTTAGTTTTCATAAATTAGCTGTTTAGTACTCATTCTTATATTATAGTAATAGCTGAAGAGAATTTAGTAAACAATATGGCCAAATATATTAATTTCTAAATTAGGAAACAGCCATGTAAAAAGAAACTCCTTCTCATGTATTTAAGCAGTGTCTTGCCTGACCTGTAATTAAAATTGTGCAAACTATGTTGTGTCAACAAAGACATTTATTGAAGTTTCATAGTTTTTTTAGATAGATGAAATAGTGTAGAAATAAAGATATATATATATTTAGTATATATATATTTAGTATATATATATATATATATGGGCTCTTTTCTAGAAATTTCTAAGGTGCTAAATATTCAAATTCTTAATTTCTTGGATACTTCTTTAAATGATAAGCATATGGTTCAAAATGATGCTATATTTTCAAAATAATTGTAACATTGATGTATTGTTTAGTGTATACTTTTTATCACTTTGCTTGAAACAAATGAATTTCCCTGATTTTATATTAATGATGGATCAATTTCAAAGGCAATGGAAAAATAGGTTGCTAAAAAATGAAACCAAATGCACTTAGAACCTCATGATTTGACTTTTCTTTAAATGTATACAAACAAAAAGTACAATAAATTATAATTATCATAGTTTCCTTGTACACAAATGTTTGATTCCTTAATTTTACTTAAGCACAAGTATATAGGAATAAAAGAATGAAAGCCCTTTCTGTACTATTTCCTTCTACAGTTAGGAGAGAAGAAATACCACATATAACATGTGTTGAAACATTTTGGCCATCTCTTCAAAATAGAAATAAATGATATCTGAAATATGGACATTTGCTTAATTCATTCTTGTTGCTCTAAAAGTCCTTGGATATATTTGAGACAAGTAACACATTTTTTAGGGCTCTAGAGACTAGGAAGCTCAAGGGCAGGGCACAAGCACATTCATTATCCAGTGAGAGCCTGGCCTCCGCTTCCAGCATGGATCCCTGAACAAAGACCTTCCAGAGAAACAAGCACTCTGTCCTCACAAGAGGAGAAGGTGAATGGAGTCATTGTCTTGTTGACTTCTATTATCAGGGCAGTGAATGTCATCCATGAGCGGAGCCCCCATATGTTAAACAACTCTTAAAAACCTCATCTCTTAAAAATACTTTGGTAATACCTAAATATTGAATTTTTGGAAAGAAAAATTGAACACCTGCCATATATATATGAAATGGGGAGAATACATGCAAAATCTTTCTTTGTAGCACTGAAAAATATGCCCACTGGGCTGGGGATTTAGCTCAGTGGCATAAGCACTTGCCCGGCAAGTGTGAGGTTGTGAGTTTGATCCCTGGTACCACAAAAAAAAAAAAAAAAAAAAAGAAAAGAAAGAAAAATATGCCCACTATATACATCTTGGAAAACAATAAACTCCTTAGCTAGTTTGTCAAGAAGTTTCCCGTGATTCTTTAGTATGATATAAAGGAAATGTATTGCATATTTTGTTGATTTTATGATGGAAGACAAACATGTCAGGAAAAGCCTTTTAGAGTCCCATGGAATCATTTCATTAAGCATTGCCTGTAAAGTGATCCAAGGTTTCAGTGCATTGTGCCCCCCAATAATTTTCCACAACTCTAACGTGTTGTGTGAAAAATTCAGTCCAATGTTGTTTCTCATTTTTTATTAATGAGTCCTAAATTTGCTTTAAATATTCATGAGAAAAATCAATTATCTGGGGCTGAGATTTAGCATAGAGCATAAGCACCTACATGGCAAGTGTGATGTCTTGATTTTGATACTATCCATTAAAGGAAAAAAAAGATGAAGAAGAAATCAATTTTCAGATATTTTGACTAATTTTGTATCTTTCTTGGTGATGACATATTTTTATTTACACAGCATTAAAGTATAGTGGATTTGCTCAATATATCAATTTTTTGTCATATTTAAGGTGTCATATGCCTTGTCAAATTTGAGATTCCAAGGATTCTGCTTGCTACAGAAAGAACGAGTATCCTTGCTCTGGTATTTAGAATCCTGTTCATTTAAAATTTCTATAATATGATCTAAAGGGTCAAATGTTATATTTTCCATTCTAGTAGTGAATATCATTTAAAGTATGTATATGACTTTTCCCATAAATGTGTTGGCATTCTTTGAAATACTAATTGACAGGATTCAAACTTAACAAAGTAGAAATAGAGGTGTGTGCCAGAGGGTTGCAGGAAAATCACCTGATAATTCAGTGACAAAGTGCAATGCTGTTATACTGAATAGGTCACAGTAGTAACCAGTATCTGCTAACTAAACTAAGATCACATCAATGGAAAGCAGAATCCATCTAGTGATCTTCATAGCAACACCATTCTCATTATGTTATTTGACCTCAAACTGAGGGCCTATGCATATATACACCCTTGTACATATATGCAAACAAACAAATACATACATAAATACACAAATATACTAAATAAATAAATGTCAACAAACTTGCTCTAAAAACTTTCAACACTTTTAAAACACATCTATACTCTCCATCTATACACAGCCTTCTTTGAACCATGTATACAAAATGAAATATTTTTAGAAAGTTGTGATTCTATTCTATGTTGTTTTAATCTCACAAATTGTGATCCTGTCATACTTTGGTTTTTGCCTCACATTCTAACTAAACTCATACTAGTGATGGTCTGCAGTAATCAATTTATTAATCATTAAAATTATTTGTAATGGATTATATATTATCTGGGATTTTATCACTCATTGCTGAAAGATGCTTAGATTATGTCCAGAATTTCTTTTGTAAATAACTTCCAAGGCTATTATTGTGTATATCTTCATGATTTTTCTTTGTAGTAACTGGATTCATTTTTTAAATGCAATGTTTTTTGTTCAATGTTTATAATAAGTAAAATTGAGAATCAAAAATTAGTGGGAAAAATATTTTGGGCAACAATTACCTGTCTAAATACAGAATACACTTCAAATATATTGATCTGAATTCCAGTGCTTACATAACTTAATACCAGTAGCCACTAATACTACTTTTTAATAGTCTATAACTATTAATCCTTATCTCTCCATTCATTCTCTTCTTACTCACTGATTTCTATTCTGAAACTATCACATGTTGTAAGATGAAAGAAAAACTGTTTCATGAATGGTACTAGTTAGCTGAGAACATCGACAAGTATTACCTTAGTTCTTCCAGTGTATGAAACACACAAACAAAGCACAAGAACTTTCATTCAATTTAGGCACTGGCTGAATGTGATTTTAGTTTTCCATTACATCCATGAGGTAAATTAATAAAATTTGCTCATAAAAGATTAAAATAAGCAAATGTAGTGAAGAATGATTGCTTGATAACAAGGTTATATTAAGTGAAATTGTATTAGATTCTTGTGTTCTTTCAAAAGGAACATCATTCTACTGTTGGTTTTTTGTGAGTCTAAATTAACACGAGTTTTCAGGAAAAGGTAATGGAAATATAAGATGCTACTTGCAAATCCAAAATACATTTTCTGCAATTTCTGAAAGGTGACATTGTTGCTCATATCTCTTTTTTCCAATAGAGCTTCACTAAGGTGTCCTGCAGTCTGGACACAAGGCAATAACTCTTTGAGGAATGTAAACCAGTCCTTTTGTGGTCAAAGTTATAAAATCATGGAATCTTGAAAGAAAAATGGTTCCTCTTTCCTGTGGGCTACCAGTGCAGGCACAAAGAGCCAGTAGATCCCCTTCTGCCTCATGGAAACCACCACTGGAAGCCTCTTCCAATGAGCAGCCAGCACAGCTGAGAGAGTCATCAGATCTGCCTATGCCTGCCAGGTAGAAGCCCTTTCCAGGGATCAGCCAGTTCAGGAAGAAAGAACCAGCAGGTTTGGCTCTGCCTGCTCTTCACTGCTGCTGAAAGCTTGCTTCCTATGGTCAGCCAGCTAAATAGGGACACACAGCCAGTTAAGCCTCATGAACCCCACCCACAAGCCACCATTGCAGGCCATTGTTTCATCCTGCAGCCATCACCCACTGAGGGATCAAACAAACACATCGCTGTGTGCCTGCCACCATCAGTGGAGTCCCAGTATAGATGCACAGGCTGACAGAAGCAGCCTCAGCACCATGCAACCCTGGCCATTAGGGAAGTCCCAGTGTAGCTTCACAGGTCCAGAGAAGACAGGAACACACCCTACTATCTCCCTGTATCCCTGGTGTCAGTGAGACACAGGTGCATTTCAATTCCCCTGCCAATGTGGCAAGTACCTGGAACTCCACATTCAGCTTGTTGGGAGGAACCCAGGAGAATGTCAAGACGAAGGAGCAAAAGGCAATCTCCGACCTGTAGGCCACACAGAACAAGTCTAGGAGATGCAAGGAAGGAAGAATACAGAAGTAACACACCTGAAACCTCTGAGAGGATAACAACTAAAGTAAAGTAACAACTGTATAAGATTGTGAAAGTAATCAAATCAGAAGTAATGTTTCATGTAAAAGAACAAATGAAACAATTACTCAGCATATCAAAAGACATAGATAAGAAAGATGAGCATAGGAGAATGATGGAAACTTTGGGTGAACAACATAAAATGGAATTACAATGCATGAAATGGATTCCAAAAAAATCCAGGAAATTAAAAAGTTGATGAAAACCTGGGAAAGCCACTTGAAAGAGACCGAAGATAGATTTCATACCTTGAAGAGAGTATTCCAGCTAACAATGATGAAAGATCTTTTAGAAATAGCAACAAAAAAAGGAAATAACAATCCAATCAATGGTTGCAACATGATGCAGAGAAATAATTTAAGAGTGATAGGTAACAGTGAAGAAACAAGGGTCAACACAAATAAAATTAAAAGGGTATTTACAGAAGTAATAGCACAAACATGGGAAAAGGATCTGACATACAGGTAAGTGAGGCATACTGAACTCCAACTAGCCATAACCGAAGTAAATCTACACCCAGACATGTAATAAAGATCCGAGGAATTCAGCACAAGAAAAAAATATTAAAAGCTGTTAGAGAAAAGAAGCAGATCATCTACAAAGGAAAGTCAATCAGAATCATGGCAGATTCATCAACACAAACCAATTCAAGAAGAGTTTGGAGCGAAGTGTTTCAAATCCTGAAAGAAAATAACTTCCAAATCTGACTCATGTACTCTGTAAGACAATAAGAAATTAACATTGGTTACCACTTTCTCTTCCTAGGTGTTTCCTCACCTATCACTTTCACACTATCTATTGTGAGAACTATCTTTCAAAATTGATAGAAAAAATAAGATACTCCATGACAAAGAACAACTGAAGGAACTCATGAGCACCATATGGACTCTAGAGAAAGTGCTGAAGCATTTGTTGCAGAGAGATAAAAATGGCCATTGTTCCAGTAATAACAGGAGAGGAGGATCACCAAACAGAACAGGCAACTGAATGAAAGGGAAAAGTGGAAGGCCAATAGCAGGAGGACAGCATGGCAGAGACAAATCAATGTATGCTGGCTGTAACTATTAGCATAGATGGCCTCAGTTAAGCAATTAGAAAAAAACACAGGGAGAGTGTACAAAGAAACAAGAGCTGTCAATATACTGTATACAAGAAACACATTTAACTTGAGAGGAAATTCATACACTGAAAATCAAAGGGCAGAAAACAATTGTTCCATGCAGGAGACCAGAAAAAAGCAAGGTTACCTTTCCCATCGAAGACAGAATGGGTAAGAAAGACGTATTTTCACATAATGGATAGCTGCCCAGCTATAATGTAGGATAATCTCAAAGCTCTTGTAGGTAAATGGAAGCAACTGGAGACCATGCTCATGGGCAAAACAGTTTGAACTCATATGGGTGAACACTAGCATAAAAAATAGAACAAATTAGTAGAATCCAAAAATACAATAGATAGTGTGAAAGTGATATAGGAGGAAACAACTAGGAAAAGAAGATGGTAACAAATGTTAATTTCTTATTCTGTTGTATTAAAAGCTTGCAATTTTTCAAACTTTTGTTAAGTTTACTTCTGTCTTGTTTTGTTAGAATTTACTTTGATGGTATGGGCAGTTATTTTGAACATGATAAGTTGCATTGTGATAATCATGGTTGGCTTCCTGTAATCTTGTTTTGAAATCCTATAGTGCTTTCAATGCTTTTGTTTAATTGGTATAATTCTGTTTTGTTTGTTTGATTTTACTACTTGTGATGGTGTGCACAGCTATTTTGTAGAAAACCAGATATTATAGTAACCATTGCTCACTTCCTGTTATCTGGTTTTGCAATCATTTAATGCTTTCATTCTTTTGTTTTGCTTGGTTTTACTCTGGTTTTATGATTTGATTTCATATGAATGAGTTTATGGACAGCTATTTTGAAGAGAATGAGAGACCTTAGAGTAGCAATTGTTGATTTCCTACTGTATTGATTTGAAGTCCCACAATACCATCATTATTTTATTTTGATTGGTTTTGTATTATTTTGTTTTGTTTGTACTGTGCGTGAAGGTACAGAAGTGTTTTGAAGAACAGAAAAAACATTATGGTAACCACTATTGATTTCCTCTTATTTTGTCGTGAAGACTTGTGTTGCTTGCATTGTTATATTCAAATGTGCTTTCTTCTGATTTGTTTTGTTTAATTTTCTTTAAAAGTAAAATCACAGAAAAAAGAGAAAAATGGTTAAAATTTTTGGAGTAAAAATAAACAAATGTTGCTCTTAAGTGCAATATTCTAGGGTACAAGTATTTGTTGTGTTGAAAACTGTATATATTATTTACAATATATCAAGAGAGTTTATATTCCAACATTTCTATTAAATTATATGATTAAAAATTAACTCAGGTAGTTATGAAAGAATCTATTGAATATCTTCGATCTAGGGCATGTGTTGAAGAATACAATAATGATTCAATGAAAAACTAGTTCCCATTAAAAGAAAAATTATATGTAATGGTGTAGGCATGTGTTAGATCATTAATGGCATTAGTTGTAAAACATTAGACATAATGACAATGTTTAATTGAACCACTAAATATTAATTTGAAATCATATTTTAAATGATTTAAATGCATTAGCCACACAAAGTAGATCTATTTTATTAATATTATCATTATTATTGCATAGATAATATTTTGGTTTCTATCTAAATGTCCACTCAAATTCCTTTACCCTTATTGTTGGGGGTTTTAGAGTGTCTGCATTTGTGTATGAACAAATATTAAGAGTATATGATTAAAGTAACAGTGCCTTCTTTGCTTTAACCTGCTTCTGGGTGTTAATAAGAGCAAGGTCCAACCAGAAGTCAGTGACACCATCTAATAGTCTTGTGCCTTCTGTTCCCATGCTTTCACTGTCCATTCAGTACATGAACTTTCACCAGTACAAGTTATCCTTTAACTTCTTGGAGAATTCCTGCTTGAAGGTAGACATGGAGCGATAACAAAAGGTTGTACAATTTGGAAAGCAACACAGCATTTTAATTAGATGTCCGTGAAATGGATCTCAGCTCTGCTGTTGCTACCACTGTGTTGTTATTTTTGCATTGGGAGCTGTGGAAATGTTTTGGTATGGCCGATGGAATACAGCCACTGGATGAATATGAAGATCATAGTAGAGGAACTGATCCAGAGGGGACATGAGGTGACAGTTCTGATACCTTCAAGCTTCATTTTTTTTTGGTGTTAATGAATCATCTGTCATTAAATTTGAAACATTTCCTACATCAATCAGTAGAGATCAACTGGAAGAATTTTATAATCAATTCGTTACTAAGTAGGTGAATATTGGCTCAATAGATATCTGTTTGTCGTATTTTCCAGTGATGGAAGAGATGTTTATGGAATATTCTGCTGTTTGGGAGAATGATTGTAAAGATATAGTTTCAACTTCGGAGAGAAAAGATGGTGGACTGGTGGTAGCAAGCCAGAGACCCTCTCTGAAAGAGACAGTGCAAATGCCAGAATAAAACACCCTGGAGAGACCCAAACAGAGAGAGATGGACTCTCACAACCCGGGAAGAAACTAAAGTCCAAAAAGCCACTCAAATATGAGGTCCTGGGGCTACTATTAGTGAAGATAAGATCAGCAAGCACGGTGCCCTCCTTGAGCCGCATGAATTCCTGCCCGACCTGAACAAGCGATCCCCGCCGAAGTGACTGGCTTGAGCCGCCGAAGTGCGGAACTGAACAGCCCTGCATGCAGCTCACCCGAACCAGCCCTGCACACCACCCACCCAGAGGCACTGAGAATTCCCATCGCAGCCGTGCTGAAGTCGGAGGTCGGGGAGCCCAGCAGTTCTTGGGGACTGGCATCAACATGCAGTGAATGATGGGAATAAGACCCTCCCACAGGAAAGGGGAAACCGACTGGGTGACATGTTGGATTTGGGCAGGACAGCCCTAACTTCATAAGGAAGTGGCTTCAGCTGGTTGCTCCCCTCACTGAGCGGATTGGTGGAATCTTCTTGGACTAGGACATGCCCCTGGCGGGGACCCAGTGAGTCACTACAAATTACTTCCCTGAGATTGGTGCACACCGGCGCAGTGAAGGCCTGCAAAAGTTGACTGGTCCAGAGGGGAGGAGCTAGTGCACACTGCCCATGGGTGAACTCTAATCTCTGATAACATATTGAAGAGGGCTAAAGCTCCTAGCCAGCACCCTCTAGAGGAGCCTTAACAAACAAGAAAAGAGTCTGGGAATTACACTGTACACTTGTATGGAAGGAACCAAAAACATGATGATAGGGAGAAATAAGAAAAAACTCCCAGCCCCTAACCCTGAGAACATTGATCCAGGAGAGGTAAATACAAAAGAGATAGAGGGCAGCAAACATGCAATATCAAACACAGCATTAGTGGACATAAAGAGATATCTTCAGGACCTCATAAGCGGGGCTAAAACTGAAATATTAATTCAAATTAAACAAGAGATAAGTAGATTAATAAAAGAAAGGCTGGGCACCTCTCAAGAAGACACAGACAGAAGAATGGAGGAACACACAAGGAGAGAAAACTTTGATGAAGAATTCAGAAAAAACCTAGAATTCATGAAGCAGGTTCAAAGAGATTATCAGGAAACTAAAGACTCCATAGAAAACTGGCAAAACTGCTTGAAAGAAACCAAAGATAGACTATCAAAAATTGAACACAGGCTTGTAATGTGGGGTCATGAAAGGGAAGATCTCTTAAAAATAACAAGGGAGCAGGCAGTAAAAATACAAAGACTGGAAGATGACAAGAGGATCTATAACTTAAGAAT
>PVJX010020609.1:0-33053 GCA_004027295.1 Dolichotis patagonum | reverse complement strand
CGTTGGTTCTATCTACCACATTGTGTCTTATTGGAATTTGAATATGTGTGATAGTTCAAACAAATTTTTTTCTTTTTTATCAAAAATAAGATATTATAGTACCCATTGATCATTTTCTGTTATTCGGTTCAGAAAGCCCTGTAATTCTTTCACTCTATGCATGGCTTTATACTATTGTGTTATGTTTGATATTATTGTATTTGAAACTATGCTCAACTATAGCCGAGTAAGAGATATGGTGTTAGCTACTGTTGATGTCCAGTTGACTTAATGTAAAGTACTGTGATGCCTATGTTGTCCTCTTCTGATCTGCTCTGTACTGCCCCCTTTTGTTTTAGTCTCTTTCAAATTAATAAAAAAGGGCCGGGGATTTAGCTCAGTGGCTTAAGTGCCTGCCTGGCAAGTGCAAGGTTGTGAGTTCAATCCCCGGTACCAAAAAAAAAAAAAAAAAAACCAACAAATCAAATTAATAAAAAAAAAAGAAAGAAAGAAAAGTAAACTAAAACCTGGAAGTGAAGTCATAGACTGAAAGTCACCCAGAGAGCGAAGTTAAAGATCCAGGGGCACTGGGACAAGCCCAACTCCTGCTTTTGAACTCTGGTGGAGGCAATAGTTCCTCTTACAGCTGTGAGCAAATAAAAATTCCCAGAGAAATGACAAAATGCCAATAGGCATTGTTTTTTGTAGCTTCCTTGTTTCTGTTTTAATTTGCTTATTTGTTCATTCTGTAAGAATAAAAAAATGCCATATACAACTTGTATATTACTATCTTGCTCATTTTTCTCATCTTCCCTTAATAATACTTTTAGAATTTGAAAAATAATTTTCATTTAAATGGATTTAACTAAATGAGTTTATAACAGCAAAATTATTCATTGGAATTATATTTGATTGAATTGTACAAATATAAATTCACTTGAATCATTTATAGTATAACAAATTTATTCACCTAAATGTTTAGTTTACTTCTTTATAACTATTATTGTATGTTGTATATATATCACATAGTTATGGTACAAGTAATGTATATACAAATATGTTATATACATGATTGATCCTTTGTAACTATGAGTTCCACATCAGTGAATTTAACCAAGTACAGATAGAAAATACTTGATAAAAAATTACATCTGTACTGAATTTTTTAAAAGTTGAGTCTTTTTTCCTTTGTCATTATCCCATAAATGATACAATGATAACCATTTTCATAGCATTTACACTGTAATAATGTTGTAAGTAATCTAGAGATGATATAAAGTATACAGAAGGATATAGGTTATATGCAAATACTATGCCATTTTATAAAAGAGAATTGACATCCTCAGATTTCAGTACCCACAGAGGATCCCAGACACAATTCCCACAGATCCTGAGGTACTATTATATGTAGAACTGCATGTAGCACTGAAATTTAGTGAGATTGTTTTGCTGTAAATATTCAACCTATTTTTCGATTTTAAAAAACAAACTTATACTGGACATATTAGGTTAAGAGTTTCATTCCCCTATATCATTTATACCTCACTTCTATTATTTTTTCTTCATACTCCAAATGACTAAATTATATCAATTTAAGTAGCACTACAAATTAAATATTGTAAAATTGAAGAATGAATTTTAGGAACAACGGAGGTTAAAAACAGAAGATATTTATTGAGAGAAAGAAAGCTTTTGACTGAGAGAGAGACAGAAGGGGTCCCAAGCGGGTTGCCAGGGACTCTGTCTTTTTCAAGGACATTTATAGAGTAAAATTATGAGATCAGATGGGTCAGAGTTGGGGGAAAATGGGAATTTGCAAGGTGGGCATAAGGTGGGATAGAACTGTGGTCAACCAATGAGATTAATTGCTCAGGTAAAATTGATTAAATTAGGAGCAAATGGGGGAGCGAGTCACGTAGTAAGCGGGCATGCTTCACAGCAGGGACTCTTCCTGTTGGGGGGCAGGATGTTGACTCTTGACTTCCTCAGGGTAATAGAGAAGTATTTGGACTGTGGATCCTTAGGATGTGGTTGTGTTTGCTTTGCCTTTTGTCTTGAGATCTGGCCCACAGCAGGTGACTGTCTCTTCCAAGGCTGCAAGGTGTCTGAACTTCTGCTCTGGCTCCTTTGAGGGCCAGGCTGTCTGCCTGCCTGTAATATTTCTAACTAGCTCAGCTGCCTGTAACATAGGGCTCCATTCTGTAGTATGAGAGCAGGCCTTTGAGGTTGCCGACGATGTGCTCGCTTCTCCACTTCTTACCGCTCAGCTCTTTTCTCCTCCTGAACCTCCACGTACATCTCAGGCAGCCCTCCTACCTGTGCCTTAACTGTGCCATATGGCCCCACTTTTAGACCTTCACAGGGACTGACCTCTACCTGGAACACTTTTCACTCAGGAGCGCTCATGACTCACACACTCTCCTCTTCAAAACCTGCTCAGATGTTGTCTTCTGTAAGTGCCCCACTTCAGGTCTTCTTGGATCCTCCTCTGCACTTCTGTTTTCCACAGCACGGCTCATCTCCAAATTTCCACATAACATTTATGCTTGTGTTAATTTTGTGAGCTTGGAATTTACTGTGAAAGGACTTAAGAAGGGGGTGAAAAACCATTACGACTTGCTGAAAAGTGTCAGCAAGCTGGGTCTGGTAGCACATGGTGATAGTCCCACCTCCTCTGGAGACTGAGACAGAAGGGTCTCTTGATCGCAGTTCAGTACCAATTAGGCAACATAAAGAGATTCTGCCTCAATTTAAAAAAAAAGAAAAAATATTTTCTCCTGATTTAAAAGACAACTTCAAAAGGCAGTAATTATAAATCTATAATGACAGTTCAAAGAGTTCTGGCACCATGGAAGTCAAATAACTTCCACAGGAACAGCCTGATGAGTAACCAGAATCACCAGTGAGAGCAAACCTGAGTGCTCAAATTGCAACCTCAAACCCACATATTTATCACAAAGCATTGACACTGCAATTAAACCTGAATACTGAAGTTTTAGTTTGGAAAAAACAACTTATACATTAATAATATCTTTTGTCTTAAAAGAAAACAAATAGCATGCATTCCACAGGTTCACCACCACTGATAGGTCTACCCTTAGCAAGAATTCAGTGTCAATCAGTCATGGGCCTCCGAGAAGCATGTCCTCTCCAGAAATGTCCCTTTGTATTCACTCACAGGGCTCCCATTCTTTGAGAAGGAGGAGGCACCACAGAGGTCCTTTGCTTTGGTCTCCTCAACAAACCATGTCCATTTAAAGACAAATGTATCTAATTTGCTTCCTTTGTAGAAGCTGGAATAATCAGAGGTGCTAGAGAAAGAAGGAAACAAGAAGACTCTCATCTGGATAATTCCAAAATTATTAATACTAAGACATATGGCCAAATTTAGTGCTATTGCCTGAAAAATATGCTAGGGAAGATCCATGATATTCAACACAAGGTATTAAAATATCTGGGAAAATATAGCATTATATCTCTACCTTACAGCTAAATAAATTCTAATGCACTAAAATGTGAAAGAGAAAAAACCAAAAGAATATTGTAATAAAATGTAAATTTTGACATTTTTTGTAATCATTAAGAAGCTGGTTTAGTCTTTTAGAATCCAGGGGTTTTTTTCAGGATTTTTTTAAATTTTAAAAACAAACAAAGAAAAAAGGATAAAGAGGATACAGAATTTTTAAAAAAAGAAATAAGAAATTAACACATTAATATATTGCATATTGTTATCTTGAACGTAATTGTTCAGATTACAAGATTTAGGCATGGAAAAAATTATCGAACAATCAGACCATGAAAACACAACTGTTCTTTTTGATGAACAGAGATTAGTAGCATAATTACCTATCTTGTATATAGTTACATACATACATATGTGTGTGTACATATGTATATATATAATATTTTCCCTTCTTCTTTTCTCCTTTCCCCATTCCTGTTCTTTCCTTTTGAACACTTTCTTTCTCTTTCATTTTCACAATATCTATTACACATTTTGGATCTTATTTACTCTTTTTTTTTACACTAAGGAGACAATATGATATTTACATATGTGAGTCTGATTTATTTCACTTATGAATATGGTCTCTAGTTGCATCCATTTACCTATGAAAGTCTCTTTTATTATTCTTTATAGCTGAGTAATACTCCACTGTATAAAAATAACACATTTTTTAATCCATTCTGTGGTTGATGGGCATTTGGGTTGTTTGCAAGATCTGGCTATTACAAATTTTGCAGCTATAAACATGAATGCACATATATTACCTTGATATGATGTTTTCAGTTCTTCTGGGAAAATACCCAAAAGGGAATAACTGGGTTGAATGGAACATTTAATATTAGTTTTGAGGAATCACCACACTGATTTCCACAGTGACTGCACCAGTTTATACTCCCACCAACAATGGAGAAGTCTTCTTTTTTCCCCACAGTGCTACTAGCATTTGTTATTGATTAATTTCTTGATATTATCCATTCTTTCTGGAGTAAGATACGTCAGTGTTGTTTTAATTTTCATTTCTCAAATGACCAATGATATTGAACATTTTTTCATTTATTTACCATTTGTATTTTTTCAATAGAGAATTGTGTATTCATCTCAGATGCCCATTTTTGGATTGTGTCTTTAAATTTGGGGGGTATGATTTTTTTCAATTCTTTATATGGTGGTTTCTTTTGATACACAAAACTTTTTAATAAGATGGAAGTTGCCAGTTGTTGATTCTTTGAAGTACTTCCCATGTGGTTTGTGCTTTGTTCATGAACTCTTTGCCTATTCCTATGTCTTCAAGACTTCTGCCTACCTTGTCTTCCAATAGATTTACTCTTTCTGTTTTAATATTTAGATATTTGATCCATTTTGACCTTATTTTGGTGCATGGTGATAGACATGGGTTTACTTTTAGTCTTTGGCATGTGGAAAGACAATTTTTACAGCATCATTTATTAAAGATCTATCTTTCTTACAGAGAATATGTTTGGCCCCTTTGTGAAAGATAAAGTAGTTAAGTGACTTTGCAGTTGTGTCTGCATCTTCTAATCTGTTCCACTGATCCTCAGGTCTGGTTGTTGTTGATGTTGTTGCTGTTGTTGTTGTTGTTTTGCCAGTATCATGCTGATTTTATCACGGTAGCTTCATAATATAATTTCAAGGAATTTTGATGCTTCCTTTCTTGCCTTTGTTTCTCAGGATTGCCCTTGCTATTCTAGTTCTCTTGTGCTTCCAAACGAATTTTAGGAATGGTTTCTGTAGATCTGTGAGGTATGATAATGGTATTTTGATTAGGATTGCATTAAATCTATATAACAGTTTTGGGAGTGTGGCCATTTTCACAGTGTTGGTTCTTTCTATCCAAGAACAAAGGATATCTTTCTATTTTGTGATATCCTTTTGAATCTTCTTTTTCAGAGTACTATAGTTTTCAATGTATAGATCTTTTATATCCTTTGTTACACTGATTCTTAAGTACTTCATTTTTTTTTTTGAATGCTATTGTGAAAGGTATTATTTCCACCATTTTTCTCAGTGAGTCTGTTGTTCGTGTACAAGAATGCTATTGATTTTTGGATGCTGACTTTGTATCCAGATATACTGCTGAATTTGTTGATTAAGTCTAGAAGTCTGTTGGTGAAGTTTTTGGGGTCTTCTATGTAGAGCATCATGTCATCTGCAAATAATAATAATTTAACTTCTTCCTCTCCTATCTTTATTCCTTTTACTTCTCTCTCTTGTCTAATTGTTCTGGGTAATGTTTCCAGAACTATATTGAATAACAGTGGTTATAATGGACAATCTTGTCTTGTTCCTGATTGTAGAGAGAAAGCTTGCAGTTTTTGTCCATTTAGTATGAGGTTCTGTGTTGGCTTGTTATAGATGGTTTTTATCAGATTGAGGTAGAGACCATATATTCCAATTTCCTGTAGGGTTTTTTTTTTATCATGAATGAGTATTAGACTTTATCAAAAGCTTTTTGAATCTATTGAGATGACCATGTGATTTTTGTCTTTGGCTTTGTGGATGTGGTATATTACATTTATTGATTTGTGTATGTTGAATCACCCCTGCATTGCTGGGATAAATTCCACTTGGTCATGGTGTATAATCTCGATGATTTGCTGGAATCTGTTTGCTAGTATTTTATTGAGAATTTTGCATCTGTGTTCATTAGGAAGATTGTCATGTAGTTCTCCTTTTTGGTTGGGTCTTTCTCTGGTTTGGGTATTACAGTGATACTTGCCTCCAAGAATGAGTTAAGGAGAATTACTTCCCTTTCAATTTCATTAAAGAGTTTGAGGAGTATTGACATTAAATCTTCTCTGAATTTCTTGGATAATTTTTTTGTGAATCTATCAGGACCTGGACTTTTCTTTGTTGGTAAGGTTTTAATTACATTTTCAATTTCATTAAATGATATTGGGTTATTCAACATTTTTATATCTTTTTGATTCAGCTTTGGTAATTAATACATTTTTAAGTATTTGTCCATTTCTTCTGTGTTGTCCATCCTATGAGAGTAAAGATTTTTGAAGTAGGTATTGATGATCTTCTGTATTTCCACAGGATCTGCAGTAATTTCACCCTTTTCATTCCTCATTGCATGAATTTGAGTTTTTTCTTTCCTTTTCTTGATAAAGTTGGCTAGGGGTTTATCAATCTTATTTATGCTTTCAAAGAACCAATTCTTCAATTCATTAATTCTTTGTATTGTTTTCTTAGTCTCAGTTATATTAATTTCTGCTCTTATCTTTATATTTTCATCTTTTTTATTAGCTTTGGTCTTGACTTGCTCTTCTTGTTCTAGAAGTTTGAGGTGCATCATTATGTTGTTTATTTGTGCTCATTCTCTGATATGAGAATTCATTGCTATATATTTCCCTCTTAGGACCATTTTCATCGTGTTCCAGTATGTTGTATCTGCATTTTTATTTAACTGTAAGTACTCTTTAATTTCTTCTTTAATTTCATCTATGACTCATTGATTGTTCAGGATGGTGCTAGTTAATTTCAATGTATTTATGTAGTTTTTGCAGTTTCTCCTGAGATTAATTTCCAGTTGTAGTGCACTATGATCAGGTAATATGCATGGAATACTTTCAGTTCTTTTGCATTTACTCAAGCATGTTCTATGGGCTAATATGTAGTATATTTTGGAGATCATCCCACATGCAGCTGAGAAGAATGTTTATTCTGATGTTGTTGGGTAGAACACTATAAACATCTAATAAGTCCATTTGTTCACAGATTTGATTCAGTTCTACTATTTTTTTTGCTAATTTTTTGTCTAGGTGATATGTCTCTTTGTGAGGATGAGGTATTAAGGTCCCCTGTTAGAACTGTGTTATTGCATATTTGATTTTTCATGTCTATTAGTATTATATAGTTGGGTGCTCCCATATTTGGTGCATATATATTTAGGATTGTTATCTCTTTCACTTGAATTTTTCTTCTAATGAGTTGGTAGTGACCTTTATCTCTTTTGATCATTTATCATTTGAAGTTCACACTGCATGTGAACTCCTCTGCTTTTTTCTGGGTTCCTGTCACATAGAATATTGTTTTCCATCCCTTGACTTTCAGTCTATAAGTTTCTTTTAGAGTTAGATGTGTTTCTTGTATACAGTATATTGTTGGGTCTTGTTTCTTGATCCATTCTGCCAGTCTATTTCTTTTAATTGGTGAATTTTGCCCATTTACATTGATGGTTACTACTGGTATGTGTTGGTTTACTTTGTCATGTTGTTTTCCAGTTGTTTGTCCCTGATTTTCTCCACTGTTTAATTGCTTGCCCTACTTGGTGGTTTCTTTCTGTTGTTATTCTGAATTGTGGTCATTTTTATCTCTAGAATATCTTTCAGTACTCTTTCTAGAGTTCATTTGGTGGACATAAATTTCTTCAGTTGTTCCTTGGCATGGAATTATCTTATTTCTCCATTAATTTTGAGAGATAATTTTGCAGGTACATCCATCTGGGTTCAAAGTTGTTTTCTTTTAGGACTTAAAATAGTTCACTCCAAGCTCTTCTTGACTTGAGGGTTTGTGTTGAGAAGTCACATAATGAGCTATCCTTGATAGGTGATCTGCTTTATTTTTTTTCCTCTAACAGCTTTTAGTATTCTGTTTTTATGCTGAACTATTGAGATCTTGATAATTATATGTAGATTTATTTTGGTTATGGCTGTTTGGAATTCTATATGCCTCACTTATCTGTGTATCAGATTTTTCCCCCATATATGGGAAATTTTCTGCTATTACTTCTGCAAATAATATTTTTATGTTATTTGTGTTTACTCCTGCATTGTCATTGACACCTATCTGTCTTATGTTGCTTTTCTTTGAATCATATTGGAGCTGTTGAATTGTTATTTCATAGTTCCTTGTTATTTTTCAGCTTTCTTTCCTTTCATGATCGCTGGCTTCTAGCCTGTCTCCAAGGTCTGAAAGTCTGTCTCCAGTTTCATTCAAAAGGTTTTGTCAGCTTTCAATGGAATTTTTAACTTCCTGGATATCTCTTTGAATCTGTTTCGTGCATTCTATTTCTTTCCTCTATTGTTCATTTAAGGTTTCCATCATTTTCCCATGCTCCTTTTTTTTTTTAATCTATGTGTTCTCTAGCTATGCTGAGCAACTCCCTTATTAAGGTTGTTGTTTCTTTACCTGAGAGAATATTTCTGATCTGATTTCCTTTATAGTCTCATGGATTCATTTTTTTTTTTTTTTTTTTTTTTTTTTTTTTTTTTTTTTTTTTTTTTTTTTTTTTTTTTTTTTTTTTTTTTTTTTTTTTTTTTTTTTTTTTTTTTTTTTTTTTTTTTTTTTTTTTTTTTTTTTTTTTTTTTGTACTGGGGATTGAGCTTACCAGGCAAGCACTATCATTTCAGAAATTTCAGGTGGTGATTTCTAGTGTCCTCTATTTCAATGTCCCTTGCACTTGTTCCAGATGCACTGGGGATTTGAGATTGCAGTTTGCTTTTTTGTTTTGTCATTTTCACCTCTTTGTTAATATTTGAGTCTTTTCAATCTGACTAGCCTTGACTGTCTGTCATACATGAGTTAGGGTACTACTGTGTGGCTGATATTCACCTAGTTGCTGGATCCTACAGGGTAGGGGAAGGGTCAGTCACCTGAATTCTTCCTATGTGGCCAGTTGAGTGAGTCCTACTGTCCTGATGTGAACCAGTCCTGAACTCATATTGTTACTGTGGCTTTAGACTGTTCCAGGCTGCCAGACCCTCCTGTCCATAGTGTGTGTTCGAACTGGGACACTACCATGTCATTGAGGGTCTCACAGGCCCAGCTGAGTTCCTCCAGGTGGGGATGGGCCTTGCCATGACTCTCTCCAGCCCACCCAGGGTTTTCTGAATGGAAGGACTCACCTGGGCTCTCATTGGCCTGTTGAGGTCCTCTAGATGGGGGAGGGGTGGCTGAGGCTCCCCTCTGTTGCTGAGGTCTTCTGGTGTGGGGGAGGTTGGGTCAAATTTTGACATTATTAAAGTGGGGTAACCTGATCCTGTTATGTCACCAAAGGCAAAAAATAAATTTTATATACTTTATTCCATACAAAATTTAAGCTTCTATATTTAAAAAAGGTATAAAGTTTTTAAAAAGCAAGTTAAGACAAAGCCAAACATCTAATTTCCTTCATATATAAAAACCTTTCGTGAATCAATTAAAAACACAAATGTTTAATAGGAAAGACAGCCTGAGGAAATGAAGAAACAATTTATGCAAGAAATGAAACCTCAAAGAAACTATGAGGAATCTCTAATTTAACAAATGCCTAATACTTGAAAATGTTAATTGAAATTCATGCTGGTATAGTTTAGTGGGAGTATAAAGCAGTACATATTTTTAAGAACATTGTGACAATAAGCGGAGACATAGATATAGTGATTGGGAAGATATCCAGAATATTTTATTGAGTGAATAAAAAAAGCAAACTAAAGAACAATATACATAAATGGATTACACTTTTCAGGGTGGGGAGGAATCCATAAATATGGTGAGAAAATTTTATGAAACATTTGCTAAGTGTTCTCCATCCCCAACACCAACTGCATTTAAACTATTCCTTCATATACCTCCTCTACCCATTGCAGGCAGTAACCAGGGCATCCCAGGTCTCAAGGGAGCAGGGCCACAATTGAACAGAGAACAAAAGAATTAATGCTCAGGTTTTTAGTTGCAAAATAGACTTCAGAAACTCTTGGGAGAGACAATAGGATAAACAATAGTTTTGAAAATAATGAATGTTGATCTAAGAGCCAATTTTCCTCCTAAGGCAGATAAAAATATGTCAGGAGAGAAAGGAGAAGTGGTAGGAACAACACAGTGCTGGGATGTGCCCTCCCTGGGCTGAGCCTCAGAGTGTCAGGGTCCAAAAGAATGAGGAACCATGACCAGTTTCCTGTCTGGGGTCCCTTTACAAAATACCCTTTGCTGTCATGGCACCTGAGTGGAGAGGAGAGACAGGTGTGAGTCGTGCCACACAGAGGGACCAAGGTCAGCTTCACCGCTGGAGCGCAGGAAACAGACTCCAGTTTCAAGTAAACAGTCAGCGGCCAGTTGGGGACCTCGAGGTCAGCAACAGGCAACACTATCGGCAGGTGAAGCGTCAGCCTCTTGCTCTGCACCAGATGCCTGTATGTTGGGTCTGTGGGCCGCAGCAGCTCAGAATAAGATGGCAGTGGGCACTGCAGTAAATGTTCAGATCTTGCCCCTGGCTGGCCTCCTTCATCACACCCCTGTACTACCCCCTGGTAATCTAAAACAACAACAACAACATCTGTGATCTAGGGCTCAAGAGCCAAGAGGAGGCTCCGGAGTGGCTGAGAACTGCTGAAATGGCTGAGTTTCCTTTGCACTGAAAACTGCATTTTCTGCCTCTGGAGAGCACTGGTGCTCAAAATAGAAATTAAGACGTTATTTTTTAGTATATGTGCTGCCTAAGCCAGCACTAAGACGTTATTTTTTTAAAGTTACATTTTTTTGTGCTCTCGAATGTGGTGTCCTGAAAATCATCATGCCTGCTGTGGATAGATAGGCACTTGTTTATAAACACAGAAATTTAGGAAGGCATTTCAGAAATTTAACAGGGGACACATTTGGAGGTAGAAATGAGCAGACAGGGGCATGAAGGACTTCATTTGTGCACTGTCTGAATTTTTCAGCATAATTAATTTTAGAAAAATTATTAAAGACTCTATTCTTAAAGACCTCAAAGGATCTGATAAAGAAATACTTGCAGTAGAGTGTGAAAGGTCCTCCAATTAAATGTCCAAAGAAGCACAACAGAAGCAGAACGAATTCCCTGAGAGGTGACTACATGAGGGTTCAGGCAAGCCTTTAAGACCTTGAGAGACTTAGCAGTAGGTACAGTGTCCACTGAGAAAAACGTCCTTCAGGGTTATTTCGGATGCTCTCTGTGGACGATTTCTGTGAGGGAAGGGTGACTTCGGAATACAAATGATCGTTCTTCAGGAATAAACCAGAAAGCTAAGAATTAAATTTTTGACCTAGATCCAGGATGAAAAGAAATAGACATTGAACAATTCAATTGTTCAATTTACTCCCACCTTCTTAATAATCTATGCAAAGGCCTGTGCGGCTTTCTTTTAAGAAAAGATTTTTAAATCTAATTAAAACTGGCTCTGCAAATGAAAACCCAAAAAACGAATCATTATCCCTTGAATGTTTTTAGTGTGTGAGTTCTCCACAGTGGTTCATGTCAGACGGTAAAGGATATCTATGTCTACAGCTGCTGTATTGTGCTCACACCATTTAAATTGCACCTCTTCACAGAGACAAATTAAGGGAGATTAGGGCTTAGCCAGCCTCTGGGCAAGTGGGCACGGCCGGTCAATCATGGCGATCCAGGAAAACAAGAGCAGAAAAACAGTTCCCAAGCCCTCCACTGGGGATCAATCAGAAAGTGCTATCTTCAATTCTTCTCTCAGAAATGAAGCAGGTTTTTGATAGCATGACCTAGATCTGATGTCCGCCTAAAGCACAAGGAATATAAAAGGCCATTAACCTCTTGGCTGCTCCGGTCTCTCTCTTCAGTGGCCTACTCTCACTCTGCAGAGCATACTTTCTTTTTCTGCTTTTATTGGCCTATATCTGATCTGCAGAGAAAACTTCTTTTTCTACCTTTAATAAATGCAAAACCTTACTACATTTTGTATGTGCCTTGACCAATTTTTTTGTTCAGGACAAAAAGAACCTGGAAAGAATCTCTAGAAGGAGACCACACCACCCTGGGACCCCAGTAACAGAATCAACATTGGTAAACAGCTGTAAGGAAGACTATGTTTTAATTACTATTGTTTTGTTTTTGTTTTTGAGACAGGGTCTAGCTATATACTTTAGGCTGGTGTTGAACTCACCATGTAGCCCAGGCTGCCCTCAAACTTATGGGATCCTCCTGCGTCAGACTCCTGAGTGCACCACCATGCCTGACACCTATTTCTATTGTTCTTTCCACTAATGTTCTTATTATGGGTGAGACTGGGGCAGGATGAAAAAAAGCAGGAGGCCACTGAGGCAGGAGCTGGGGGTCAGTTGTGAGTATGAGACTCCACTGGGAGCTCGGGCTCGAAATCCTTTCTGGCCTTTTATGAGGACTCAGGCTTTTCCTTGAGTCAAGTAGAAAGCTTCCCTTGAGTCAAGACTGGGAGAGTTGTGCAAATATGATTTAGGGTTTAAACCATCTCTGGATTGCTACGATTTGAATGAACTATAATGGGCAAGAGCAGGAACATGGGGCTTTGCTAGGAATGTATTGCCACACCGCACTATGTCAAAGGCAGAAGGTTTGTGCTCCCCATCTGGTGCACCTAAACTGCCCTGGGTGTCTTGTTCTCCTTTTAAAAGGCAGGCTTTTTGCTCCATATATTTAATCTCACCAAATAAAAGAAGTCAAGGTGGTGACAGGTGGGTAATTAACCCACAGCATATTTTACCCCTCCGGTGTTCATAAAATAACCTCTTTCTGGTAATAATTACTGAAAGTATAGTCAAGAAAAATAGCAAGGTGGCAGTTAAGGCCACCTAGAATAAGAGAATGAGGAAGGAAATAAAGACTTGAATGACGGTGCAGAGAGGTCTGGGTTTAGCAACTGAGGGTATGTGGACAGTGAAATAGAGTTTAGAGGCGCTGCCTGGACATCAGATCATTTAAGGCCTTTTTCATTAACTCCCTGCGATTGTATTCTGGAAGCACTGGGATCCTGCGGAGATTGGGACTAGCCCTGTGTGCATCATGACATTATTTCAGTCACGGACTCGTAACAGGAAATCCTAGAACAGAAGCAAATGCTTTTGCAGAGGGCTGCCTTATGTGGGACAGGCGTGGGAAGTAGTGGCCTGTTCCTGACACTGAGGGAGCTATAAACCAGGGCCACAGCACCCCTCGGAAGGGATGTACCAGAGAAAACATGTGGATTAGTCAGTTTGCTCTCCCGTAACAGAAAACCACAGCCTGGGTAACTTAAATAATAGAAATTTATTTTCTCACAGTTCAGGAGATTTAAAGTGCCAGTAGTTTTGGTTTCCTTGCAGGCCTATCTCCTTGGTTCACAGATGACATTCTCGTGGCATTCCCACATGCCCTTTTCCCTGTGCACATGCATCCTTGGGAGCTCTGTGCATGCAAATCCCCTCTTCTAGCTATACACATCATGTTGAGTTAGCAACCTCATTTCAACATACTCACCCCCCTTTAAAGGCCCTATTTCCAAGTAAAGTCACGTTCTGTGATATTGGAGATTAGCACTCCAGCACATGAATCTTGGGGTGCACAATTAAGCTCGTGACACAATAATTCCATATATTTTTAGGAACCACAAGCACACATAAACAAAAATGAATTTATATTTTCAGAGAGAAATACAGAGAAAAAATAGAAATGAAATCTAATTGCACGTATATTGACCAGGGAAAAAGGCTTCATAGTAAGTTAAAGAAAGGCATTTCCCAAAAGAGTTAAATCATTGTCAAATTATTTCAAGCCAGTGGTAAGCTGGGTTAATTGTCAAATACTTCAGCGAGACTAGTGGGGGAGTTAACAGCAGTCATTATCTTAAAAAGAACATATTTCTTTGAAATGCTATTATGTTTTAGAAGTGCATAAAAGGTTTCCAAGGAGAGTCCCTTTTGTGTAATGATGCAAATTGAACAGAGTGGTATGCATCATTTCTGAGGTGACATCTGTGGGTAAAGTCAGAAAAACCCAAAGGCTGCACTTCATGTTAAAGGTAAATTTTCTTGAACTGGAGGAATTGAGACAGCTTCTGTAGATGGAACACACGAAGCTTTGTAAAATAGAGATAATAAGAGGGGACTAGCAGGTCTTAGAATCTTGTAGATTTCCTGCTGTTTATAGCCCACAGATCCAAATATAGTTGTGTTTTAAGTTTTTAAAACATCCAATTTGTGTGAAAATCTCTCTCTATAGATAGTCTAGGCCTTTGTGAAATAGACAGGAAAGGATATTAGTAGCCTACAGATTTCTTTTTTTTTGCAGTACTGGGGATCGAACTCACGACCTCGTGCTTGCCAGGCAGGCGCTTATGCCACTGAGCTAAATCCCCAGCCCTCCTACAGATTTCTTTAAAAGGAAATTATTTGCATTAAGTATTCCTAGCTTTTTGAATTTTCTGAATGTGAACCAAAGAACTTATGGAGAAAGAATCAAAAACATTAAGTGAGAGAAAAAAGGGGGAAAATAAACCAAAAGAGATACTAGTGTCTGCTATGACTAATTCCTACTTCTCCTAAATTGCTGTTTTATTTCCCAGCACTAATCCTCTTTGGAGACCAAGAATTTCCAGCCCGCTGATCTATATACTCTATTACGATTATTTCTCCTGAGGCTGGTATTCGGGTAGTTCAAAGGAATAGAACATGTGCAAGTGCCTTGGCAGTGAGTTGGTTTCTGTTTTCTTTCTGGTGAATCCATTAGACATCTGCCTTTATTACATTTATGAATGCACCCTGGGTTTAATAAAGCTCTGGCTGCATCTAGGCCAAGTATCAAATATCTCTGAACTATTTAGGTGCCACTGTGATGAAAACTTCATAAATAATTTTGTGCTAGGGTATCACATTGTTCATTTGTGAAACACACTCTCATTTGAAGTTGTTTTGAAGAAATTATCTGTGAAATTTTGGGGAAAGGTTTGTCAGTTTTTAAGCATACCCTAAACCTCGGACCACTTTGATTTCTACTTCCTATACACTGCCTTGCCCACAGACCTCTGGAGAGCGGCAGGTTTAGCAGCAGTGCCCACCTACTTGTCTTTATCACTCACCGCTCCCACTCAGATATTCTGTGGGAGCAGCAGCCCCCAAGAACCACTGGTCTGTTAAATTGTCAGTTGTTTGTTCACACAGTATCACAGTTACAATGTGATGTCATTTACAAAGTGATATTGTAATGTTGCTTAGTCTCATAAATACCTTGTCATGAATGAACACACAAAAAGCCCACCTTTATCTTACTTTGCAGATACTTTTTCACTAATATTTTGCATTTGCATAGCATTTTTCAAACTTTATACATTCATAACATGAAAAGCAGAAAACTAGGAATGGCCAGCACTAAGAAAATGAACACAGGCTAGAAGTCTATCTCTTCCCACTCCTCATCTTCTAACTCTTTTTCCTACTGGCTTTTATGTATTTTATATAATATCTATTTTAATTAGGCCTTACAGCAGGGCACTTGAAATTAAAGATGCAGTGATGAATAAGGTAAAACAACAATGGTAATTCAATGTAATAAATTCTACAACAGTGGTATAGACTGGAGACCATTTGAGCATGCCTTATTTGGGTACTGCCCGCTTAAATTCGTGCCTAAGAAAAACATTTACATATAGGAAGTTTATTTGGATGCTTAGTCCAGAAGATGAGGTAAAAAAGTGTGGAGAAGAATCCAAGGAGGGAGAAAAGCTGATACATGATATCAATAAGCAACTATGGGCCTGACTGGCACAATTTTATAGAAGAGCCTTCAAGGAACTGGGAACTGGGTAGAATGAGATTCAGAATCATCCCACAAAAATTCCACTTCTAAATCCTACTGATAGCCAATTGTTTCCAGGGGTATTAGCTTCCTCCATACTTCTATATAACTTCTGCAACTGGGCTAAGCAGCTTCTCAGGAATGCAGGGCCAGCACCTATGCAGCAGATTACAGGGATACTGCAGGGAGAACCTGAAGTAAGGAGTAACAAAACACATAAGATTCTTCCTAGGAGAGCCGGGAAGCTTTGACACAGCCCATCACGAGCAAGTGCTACAAAGAGAATCAAGGAGATACTAATTTGACCTTGGAGGGAATAAGAGGAAGTTTCCTAGAGGAAACAAGCTATAACAAATCTCAGAAAAAGCACAAAAGGAGGCAAAGGAGAAAGGACATTCTAATGCACAAAGGAGTGTAAGCAAAAGAGAGCAATAGCACATTTGGAAAACTGCAAGTGGGTAGGTTGCATAATGTGTGAGGCTAGAAAGAAAGAGCTGAAACCAAGAGGGATTTGGAAGTTAGACTAATAGTATTTGTCAAATAAAAATGATGTTTAAGAGAGTGATGGGGAGAAAGAAGTTTCTCATTAGAGAAACAGTCATCAGATATCAAAGGAAGAAAAGTCATCATTTATGGGTGAAGACTATTCATACAGAATGGCAAGGTGGCTGTAAAATGTTCAGGTGAATACCTAAAACATGAACCATTAGCTTCCTGTCTTTCTTGCCCTTATAAAAGCATTCTGAACCACTTAAATAAGCTCTAACAGCATCTGGCTATTCATTAAATATCTCTGGGCTTGGGAAAGATGATGTCTACAAATGAGAATTTGCATAAAACTACTCAAGCCACTATTCAAAGATATAGTTAAATGTGAGGTTGTGCACAAATAGTATGCAGTGACATGGAACGTAAGGAGAGAAGAGATTCTAGACCATGGTCTCAGGATCTAAATGTCAGAGAAAGAGAACTCCATGGTGGCTATTGAGAACCTATAGTTAGAGAAGTAGAATGGAAAATACAAGAAGTAGTAAAATGGAAACCAATTAAAAAAAAGGAGAGTGGCAAAGAGAATGCCTGCTGCTGCTTAGAGGTCAAGGAAGACAAAGGTGAAAAGTATTTCTTGTATTTAGTAACAGGAAATGGTAGTAATAGCCTAGTGAAGATTTGCTTTTATTATTCCACGCCAGCCCTGGGCTAAGTGCTCTTTCATTTAACTGTCCCAGTTGAGTTATTCTCCTTGCATGGCAGAAGTATGAGGAAAATCCTTGGGATCCCTTTAACAGATATTAATTACATTTCAGGAGGACTTCAGCCTTCTGACCTCATCACTGCCAGAAATCCCTACTTCGAAATACGCTCATAATGGTAGTAAATTCCAACATATGAATCTGGGGTTGGAAGACACACACATTCTATGGCATTCAAACTCTAGCAGCCATAGTACCTCACAGATGCCACAACCAAGAAGAAGGATATCTGTTTCGTGGAGACAGGAAAGAAAAAGTAAGGGATGAGTGGAAGCTACATCTGTTGGGTGGAAGTAGAGAAAATTTGCATAATTCATGTCAACCTCTGTTTTGTCTAAGTTGTTGAGGCAAAGATGAAAACATAGAAAAGAGGTGAAACAATATCTGTGGAAGGAAAAAGTGGACATCTCTTAACCTGGAACTTCAAAGCTCCTTAATGTCTTACAATGCCATCTACCTAGGTACTGTTGGGTATAGTTTCCTGCCATATAAAACAAATGCTTCATTTAACAGTCACCCTGTTAGTTACTTTTCTTGCTGAGACAAAATATCTGACATCCAGCTGGGGTTTAGCTCAGCAGCCTAAGTGCCTGCCTAGCAAGCACTAGGTCATGAGTTCAATCCCCAATACCCAAACAAAACAAAACAAACCAAAAAACAAAAGCCAACCCTCACATCCAAAGTTATTTGGCTCACAGTTTGTAGAGGTTTCAACCCTTAATCAGCTGTCTCGAAAGGAGGGTGGCTTGACAGAAGTGCATCACAGAGAACAGTTCATGGAACCTGCAAGATAGAAGAAGCAACAAAGGAGGCAAGGAAAAGTCTCTTTCTGTCCCTTATATTGTGTGCAAACTACCCACCATAGGGCGGATGTAGTACTCACATCCTTAATCCTAGCTGGAACTCTGCCAAACCTGTGAACTGATTTACAGCACTAATCACACATCCTTGATCCCAGCATCATACATCCTTGACTCAGCCACCTCCCATGACTGCATGAGGCTTTGGAGGACGTCCAGACACAGTTACAATCATCCCATGGACCAGACCATTGACTTATCTGGGACCAAGAAGGTTCTGAGCAGCTTAAAAGCCTTGGCTCTAATCCCAATGAAGCGAGCACACTGCTTTCTTGCTTGGGGGCTGCACATTGTGAGAGATAAAGTAGTTCAACAAGTTCATGAATTGTACATTCATCTGCAGATATTGTCCCTGGTCTAGTATCCTGCCTAGAACCTTGGTGACCTAGCCAGCTTGATGGACTGCACATGGCCATGGTAATACAACAGATGCTGTGTTACAGATTAATTTAACTTTGATCACTTTAATTTAATGTTTGATTATTGATGGACACCTGACCAAAGGTCAACCAATGCTATTTTCTTACCTCTCTAGTCAGAGCTCATGTTATACTCATTAGAGTTCTTTCCCAGAAATTTTAGAGGTAAAAGTAAAAAAGAAAATGATCTATGTTTGAGTTCAAGGATTGTATGATAGAAAGCTGAGCATAGTGGTGCACACACAGTGCTTGGGAGGCTGAAGTAGAAAGATCTTAGTGACTTCAAGGCCAGCCTGGGCTACACATTGACTTCAAGACCAACTTGAATTACATAGCAAGACCTTGTCTCAAACAAATAAACAAATAAATAAATGGATTGTTTGGTAGAAAGCCTGGAGGATATTGGTGAGCATCTTAGAGGGTCATTGTATAAACAGTGTATAAACAGTGACCTAGAGGTCACTGTTATATGCATTAATATACAGGGATTATTGGACTGGTTCCCAGATTCCCCAAGAAAAATCTTTTTGCAAGATCCACAGATGTACAAGTCCCTCATATAAAATGGTGTAGTATTTGCATGTAATTTACACATATTATGCCATACACTTTATTTTTTAAGTCATTCTGTAATGTCAGAGGCTGAGAGGAAGAAGTCAGTGGTGAGGTTCTCGGACACGTTCTGTGGGCGTTCTGGTGCTCCACCCCTAGCAACAGGTCACGGGCCTGCACAAAACAGATTCAGAAAAGAGGGCAGGATGAATATAGCTGAACCACACATATTCAGTTCCTTTTTCCAATTCTACAAGGCATAGGAACCACTCCTTACCTGCAGTGAACTTGGAGAGGAGGGTTGCTGAGAAATCAGGGAGTTCTTTGTTAGAAACGCCTCCACATGAAGCCTGGATGGAAGGGAAAGAGCCTCCCTTCTGCCCATCCTTAGCAATTCTTTCCATGTGAACTAGAGAAGTAGTTGACAGAGTCACACAGAGAAACAGAAAAAGAGACAAAAGCAAAATAGATGGTAGATACAGAGAAAGTCCTGATAGCTGCTGAATCTCTGACTCCAGTTGTTTCTCCTCCCAGTGGATTTTTTTTTTTCCAATTTGGTTGCATTACATGGGAATTGCAGCAAAATCATGAAGCCCTCTGGTTTTGGTCTTGTAACATTTGTTAATATTTATAAAATCATTTTTCTGCATCAGACCTTCATCAGAACCATAGTATTATATATTAGAAATCATCTTAGCCTGGCTTGCCTCTAAAGCAGAGCATAAGCAAACACTCAAGTTCAAGTCCTTTACCGAGTGCTATGATTCTGGAAGGAGGAAAGGAGAGAGGAGTGAAGTGGGGAAGGGAAGAGCATATAAAAAGATGCATTCCTGACTGCTTAGTCCTTTTCAATAGAAGGGCTAAATTGCCTAGGGAAGCTCAGGGCTGCCAAACCAGGACAAAATACAGGAAAATCCATATTTAATCCCTAAGCTTTAAGCTTGACCCTGCTCTTGCAGATCAGGGCCTGCCACTGGGTTTCCATGGCATCCCTGCCTCAGTGTCAACAGAAAACCTGGAGCTGGAAAGCCTGAGATTGCTTTGTGCTGAGGACGGATGCTGCCCGACTGCACTTCCAGGAAACTACAGTCTGCACGGACTGGGTTGCCGCTGGAGGAGCTGGAATAAGAAGCAGGTGAGACCCAGAGAATCTGAACTGGTATCCAAGTAGCATCACCTATAGACACCTTATGCTTGGGCATGAGACTGACCCCATTAACTCATGAAAAAGTTACATGTTTATCTCTTAAATATACTACACATTCCTACTTAGAAAGTTAATCTTAAAAATCCAGCACTTTCCTCATTCAATTTTAAAGACTCCTCTTTTCACATAGTTTAAAATAACACCACTAGTACATTAATGTAAATATCATAGTTTTAATTGTCTTTAGGAATATATCAGGCTGCCCCCATTCTACCTACCCCCACTTCCTTAACAAGTTAAAAGTCTAAATCATTCAACAAGCACAAAACAAGAAGAAACAAAGACCTCAGAAGAACTGGTATAATGTCCCTCTGGTAACAATTTATTAATTCTATAAAATATTTAATAATATAACTACAGACTGCCATTTTAAGACCATCCCTTAACAGGAGCCCAAAGAAAAGCAAGCATCAGGTATGCCAAATTTGCGAGAAATTCTTAGGAATTCTCCTAACAGCACCTCAGCAGTTGAGGACTGTTCATTAAATAGTTGTTCCTTTTGTTCTTTAGGTATTATTGGTTTCCTAAAATTTCTCATCTCTGGGTAAACTTAATTTCTCCTTTTGACTCTACAACAATTTCCACCAGTCCCTATATTGAATTTTTGCTCCTTGAAGAGTTTCCTGGTTTTTGTCTTCCTCAATGGATATTATCTAATACACGGCACATGTGTGCATGTGTGTGGTGTCTCTGTGTGTATATGTCCACGTATTACTTTTTTTTTTACGTTGGTGGTATCACACTGTTCACATGGTCATATCAATTTTTTCAGTTCTCTTTGGAAATTTTTCCATATCAGGACCTCGCTTTTACATTTATGTAACCAGGGCCTTCCAGTGAGCATTTGTTTGTTTCTAAGTTGTTTACTGTTAACAACAGTGTACCAAGTTATAGCCTTTCATGTATATTTCATACTTGTTCAAATAGATTTGTAGAATAATATGGAATTTCTGATTTGCTCCAGTTTTTAAAACTGTATTGAAGACCCAGCACCTGCCTTGTGGCGTACTGCACGAAATTGGGTTACACATTTTTTTCCACATAGAAGTCCTTGAGTGACTTTTACCAGTACTCCAGTCCCTAAAGAATGAAACTTGGCTTTGCTTTTATCAGTTTTCTGCCGGAGATTAAAATCCTGCATCTAAACCTCTTTCTAGGTTCACTGCTACCTTGTCACCTCTAATAGACTTCTTTGATGTCTGCTTGGGTCTTAAAGTGGTTTTTGTACATAAATGACTACTTTAATGCCTTGTCTGCTTATTGGGATACCCATGTATATATAACAAATCCCCTCGATGTGATTTGCATCAATTTCCATTTGTTGCTTGAATTTCAGATACAATTTTCTCTGGTAAACTGGATTCTTTGTACCTGCAGATAAACATCTTGAAAACAGAGACAGAATCGTGTGTGATTCCTCTTTGTAGACTCAGGGCCTATCATGATAGAGGCTCAATAATTGCACACTATAATGTACTTGTGCGTCTGAAGATTATCAAAGATTAGATGACATAGTTCTGTGATACAGATGATATACTAGGATTAAAAAGAAAGGGAGGTAAAGAGGAGAGCAAAAACAAAGCCCAAGGGCCATGTAAATGAGATTAATAGTATCCATATCCTGGTTTTAGTACTAGAGTCAATGGAAAGGGAATGCTTAGGTTTTGCAGAGGAGAAAGCATAAAGTGGGCTGAGGTTTTGCACAGAGCCATCAGGAAGGGTGGACCTCTTAGCACTGGGAAAGGCTTGAAAAACACCTACTCTCACATACATAGTTCAACTCCTGTTCTTCATGCCAGAAATACAAGTTGCACAATTTCAGAACCTAGGAGGCAGAAGGAAGTCAAAAAATTTCACAGTTAGAAGATATAAGAATGAACAAAGCATCTCACTAAACTTCAGAGGAAGGAAATCCTTGACATTATCTATTTATCAGAGTCAGAATTTTAAAAAGCAAACTTCCAGATATTACCAACATGATGTATAGAATGTCACTGGTACTATCTTTACCTGCTAAACTACTTGTATTATTTTAAGGAATGTAAATATATTTGTGAGGACTATTATGCATTCAGTTGTAATTTCAACTTTAATGATATTTTATTTTCCATAAAATCTTACAGTTGACTAATGGGCTAGGGGTGTAGCTCAGTAGTAGAGCACTTGCCTGCTGTGTGTGGGCCTGGGTCTCATCCCTAAGCACTGAAATAAAAATAAATAAATCTATTGTGAAGGACACATAGGTTTTCCAAAAACAATCTTAGAGTTGACTACTAAAATTTTTCTTGCCAGTAAGGTTTTCTGGGGCTCTCTCTAAGTCCTATAGTCAGCAGGAACTGCTGCCTAGGGAAGGCAGCATAGTTTCTGGTAGCAGTCATACCTGAGATATTCCTCAGATATGAAGAATGGAGTTTGTTTATCTGACCAAGTAAGAAGGGACATCCAAGCAAGGAAATACGATGACCAAAAGTATGCAAACCTAAGAGCGAGCTGTATTCAGCCACTCCAGATAGACAAGTATTGTTGGAACACAAAAAGAGAAGTGGTAATGTATTCATTATTGTAACACAACAAACCATGACACATCTAGTGCCCAAAGTAACACCCATCAATTATCTCATAGTTTCTATGACTCAGGAGTTTGGCACAATGTAGCTAGGTCCTCTCCAGGGGTCTCATGAGGCTGAAATCAAGATGTCAGCTGGTTCCATTCTCCTCTGAAGGTTCAACTAGGAACAGATTTGTTTCCTAGGTTCCTCCAGGTTGTTAGATGGTTGCAGGACTCCTGGTGTAGGACTGAGGTCCCCATCTTCTTGTAGTTCTCAGTTGACTCTCACTTCCTAGAGGCCGTCCTCAGGTCCCTGTCATGAGGTGCCCTCCATCTCAGCAATGGAGAAGCTCCTTGCTGGGGACTCTTTCCTCAGCCTGAATCTCTCTGACTTGTCTTTCTGCAACCAACAGGAGAAAATGCCCATGTTAAAAGGAGTTAGGTGCTTAGATTAATCAATCTGGATAATCTTTCCTTCTTACTGTCAACTGATCAGCAACCTGTGCTCCATTTTCCATTTTAGAGCTCTGTGTGTCACAGTCAATCTTTGGAAAGAACCCCGAGCAGGGAGCAGTTCTGGATGCCTCACTCAGAACAGATATCCAAAGCCAAGCAAGATGGATGCTAGAGGACTAAAAATCATATAAAATAAAGTCTGTTATATAAGCAGAATTGAGGTGTTTTACCTCAAGAATAGGGGGACACAGTTGAAAATTTGAAAGGTTGTCAAAGAGGAAGGAGTTGCTTTGTGTATGTAGCAACTGACAGTGGGCAGAAGTCACAGGTAGGGCCAGTACAGAGAAGAGCTTGTATTCTCTGCATTCGTTGTGAGTCTCAAAAGACCTATAAAATATTGACTATCATACCTCATCCAGATCAGATAATCCTTCACTCAGGGTAAAAACTGTCTTTTCATTTCTTCCCAGTTTGTTGTATGCTAGTCTTCTACTACCAGCAATTCCACTGCACTACTTTGTTCCTTTGGGATTTCTTCTAAAGAGGACTCAAATGACATCCCAGGCAAAACTTTGTGGAAGTAAGATGATATGAAATATTGTATGACTATAAAAATATACTACTTTATTTTTCAGTCACTAAAATAGGAGATTGTATACACTACGATAAGAATGAACTTTGAAAGACATTATGCTTGTTTAAGTGAGTCACAAAAAAAGACAAATATTATGTAATTCCATTTGTATGAGGTATCCAGAGTAGTCAAATTCATCAAGACCTAAAGAAGAAGAGAGGCTGCCAGGGTCAGGGGGAAGAGTAGAATCAGAGATGTTTAATGGGTACAGAGCTTCACCTTTGCAAGACGAAAAGAGTTACGGAGATACATAGTGGCTGCATACCCACTATTATGTAATTATGCCATTGACATACTATCTTCCAACATGGCTAAGGTACTATATTTTACAATATTTTGCCACAATTTTAAAAATTTTAGAAATGAAATTGCATCAAGGAAAAGGTAAGAGCATTCTCTAGCAATTTTCTTTCCTGGGTGATTCCTACTATAGCCTCAATAATTAAAGCACTTTGCTGAAAAAACAAACAAACAAACAAACAAAACTATTTCAACACAACTTAAAGATTTTAAGATTTAAATCATAGGCCACATGCTGAAAATAAGCTTTTCTTTTAGAATATAGAATATTTTAATAAATTTGCTTATTCAGATTGTGATATAGAAGGAAAACTGTCTAGGATTTATTTTCAACAGGCAGGTCCTTACACAGTGTTTATAGTTCTCTATCTTCCTCCAAAATGAGTGTAGATAAATAAATGTCAGCATCAAGGTGCTAGATTCCACCCATCTCTATATTTGTGTCTACATGCTAAGTCTCTGTTTTGTTCTAAATATTGACCTGGCAATAGCTAAATGTCAAACATGATCAGACTCATCTAGGAATAGACGCTGCAGAATATAATAGACTCTTATTTCCACTTCTAGAAGAGTTCCTATTTTGTTGTTTCTTACTTATGGATTAATTGCTTAGTTTTCCAAGCCCTTCTTCCTTAAATTCTCATACTTGATATTAGGCTTTGAAAATTTTACCTTTGTAATTTTTTTTTGTTGACATTAGCACAGTATTTGAGGTTTTATTCTTGCAGACACCATTGAAGAACAACTACTAAAATTCCTTTACCCTGCTTCCCACACTTACCTAAATACAAAAAGGTTTTTCTGTAAAGAATCTCATTTCGGCTTCCCCAACCCGGAAGAGGGAGATGCTGATGTCTCTTGGGACCCAGGTGCGGGGAGAACAAGGAGCTCCTCCCCTCTCTGAGGGGCGACTAAGAGTGTGGCCGACTTTTGGCAGCCTGAAGGAGAGAGACCCTGGCGCATCAGGACCTGCACCGTGAGGTCAACTTGGGGTGCCGGGGGAACAAGGAACTCCCCCCTCTCTGGGGGCAGCTGAGAGTGTGGCAGACTTTTGGCAGCCTGAAGGAGAGAGACCCTGGCACATTGGGACCTGCACGGTGCGGTTGACTTGGGGTGCCAGGAGAACAAAGAACTCTTCATGTCTCTGGGGGGGCGACTGTGATCCTGCTTGCGTGTGGGCTGAGAATCAGACATCTCATGTCGTCCTGTCCCCCATCCAGTGTCCCCCCTTCCCTTCCCCCCTGCCTAGCAAGTGGGAGCCAGTGAACTACACATCTTGTGAAAGGATTGGCTATGTTATTTAGTATGAGCTCTCCATATGCAAACATGAGGACAACCATTTGGCAGAAAACAAGAGACAATGTGATAGATAGTGAAGACCTTTGGTTGTCTAGCTTTGAAATTTATGCTTTCTTATGTCCCGTTCTGTTCTATTTTGTTGTGTTTAATTTTACCCCCTTTAAAATTAAAAAAAAATCTCCTTTCATTGAATTATGTGCTTTCCATAAGAAAATATCTCTTTAAAAAAGTAACAGTAGCATCATCAAAGCAGTGTTTTGTTGCAATCAAGGAGTAATTTGATGATGAGCATATGTTAAATTTTGCTGTTTTCCCTGGAAAATCTAGATATAAAAGATCTACTAAAAGTCAATTAAAAGTGTATATAAGGCAGAGGCAGGCGGGAGGCCTCAGCTGCCTGGGACAATGGCTCCCAGGCCCACCCTTCCACTGGGAACATTGCGGAAGCCCACTGCAGGCCTGAGCTGCCTGGGACCACAGCTGCTGGGCCCGCCCGTCCACCGGAAACATTGGAACATTGGACTGCAGTGGACTACCGTGCTGGCTGGATGAGAGACTCAGGAACCCCACACCCAAACAGAAGACCTCAGCAGGCTCCAGTCAGTGTGGTGAGTTTGCCCCCTAAAATAAAGGTCTGCAGTGAGTAAATAGGAGCAGAGGTGAAATTCCCTCCAAATGTAAGACCTTGCTGAACCTGGCAAGAGAGTGGGTAAGCTCCTCCCCCACACAGAGAACATCAGACAGGTTGAGGAGTGCGCCAATAATGTCCCCCCAACTTAGAGAAAATTAAAAGAATTTATGAGACCCCCAGTGACACAGTAGGACCTCAGCTGACACAAATGTTATAGCCAGGGAGATCTGATGACCTGCAACAACCTGAAGATATAACAACAGCAGGAACTAAATGTTGCCCTACATCAATACTTCTGGGCTAGTTAGCCCAGAAAGAATGTAGGACTCACCCAACAGGCCCTGTAGGAGGAATTCAGGAGACTGGATCTCCTCTTCATTGTGGTACCCAGCAATTTGACAAACATCAACCACACAGTAAGACCCTAAAACACACACTACAGAAAGTTGTGATGGTTGGGATAGAAACACCAAAAATTTACCCAAACGGTGAAAATGACTAAACGAAAAGGCAAAATGCAATCCCAAACATCTAGTCCATCAGGAACAAGTACAGGTGATAATGAAATAAAGGACCTTAAAAGTCATATACCAGAAATCTCTGAAAAGATAGCAAATGAAGTAAAGAAACAAATCCATGAGGCTATAGAGGAACTCAAATTAGAAATAATGTCTTATATAAAGACAAAAGTAACAACTTTAGTAAATGAGTTGCTCAACATAACTAGAGAAGAAATAGATTTTAAAAAGCAGGACCATGGGAAATTGATTGAAACCTTGAATGAACAATGCAGAAAACAAGCAGAATCCATGAAATAAATTCAAAGAGATAGGCAAGAAACAAAAAATTGTATTGAAAGCCTGCAAAGCCATTTAAATGAAGCTGAGGATAGAATTTTGGACCTTGAGGACAGGATCGCAGATAGTGATCTTGGAAAGGATAGAACTTATAAAAACAACAAAGCAGCATGAAATGACAATCCAGCAGCTTCAAGATGATGCCAGGAGAAACAATGTTAGTTTAATAGGCATCAGTGAGGAGGCAGGAGACAATGCAAAGGATATAACTAAGCTGCTCACAGAAATAATGGCAGAAAATTTCCCAAACATAGGGAAAAAATCTGATATAAAAATAAGTGAGGCATATAGAACACCAAACAGTCATAACCAACTTAAACCTACACCCAGACATATAATAATTAAGATCTCAGACAAACACCATAAAAACAGAATACTAAGAGCTGTTAGAGAAAAGACACAACTCACCTATCAAGGAAAGCCTATTAGAATCACAGCAGACTTCTCAGTGCAAACCTTCAGGTTAAGATGAGCTTGGAGTGAAGTATTTCAAGCCATAAAAGAAAACAACTTTCAACCCAGACTGATGTACGCAGCAAAACTGTCTTTCAAAATTAATGGAGAAACAAGATACTTCCATGACAAAGAACAGCAGAAGAAATTCATGTCAACTAAACCAACCTTAGAAAGAGTGCTGAAGGACATACTAGGTAGAGATAAAAATGACCTCAATCTCCAGAATGACAGAAAGAAATCACCAGGGTAGACAAGAAATTAAACAAGGGAGAAAAGCAGGAAACCAACAATAGGAACACAACATGGCAAAGTCAAGCCAATACATATCAGTGATACCCATAAATGTAAATGGGCTCAATTCACTTATAAAAAGAAACAGGTTGACAGAATGGATCAAGAAACAGGATCCCACAATACACTGTATACAAGAAACTCATCTGACTCAAAAAGAAACTCATAGATGAAAAGTCAAAGGGTGGAAAACAGTATTCCATGCAACAGGAACCCAGAAAAAAGCAGGGATAACTATTCTATTTGCAGACAATGTGAACTTCAAACCTAAAATGATTAAAGAGGCAAAGAAGGTCACTACATACTCATAAGTGGAAAAATACAAGAGGAAGAACTAACAATTATAAATATATATGCACCAAACACAGGAACACCCAACTATATAAGACAGATACTAAAGGACATGAAAAACCAAATACACAAGAACACAATTATTACAGGAGATCTTAACAGCCCATTGTAACAAAGATAGATCAACTAGACAAAAAGTCAGCAAAGAAATAATAGAACTGAATCATACCTGTGAGCAATTGGACTTGGTAGATGTTTACAGAGTGTTCCACCCAACCACATCACACATTCTTCTCAGCTGTGCATGGGACATTCTCCAAAATAGACCATATATTATCCCATAAAACATTCTTAAGTAAATGAAAAGGTATTAAAATTATCCCATGCATAATATCTGATCATAGCGCACTGAAATTGGAAATTAATGGCAAAAGAAATTGCAAAACCTGCATGCATACATGGAAATTAAATAACAATCTTTTGAACAACCAGTGGGCTACAGATGAAATTAAAGAAGAAATAAAGCAGTACCTACAAGTCAATAAAAATGTGGAAACAACCTATTGTAATCTGTGGGATGCAATGAAAGTGGTTTTACGAGGTAAATATATAACAATAAATTGTCATATCAAGAAAATAGAATGAGCACAAATAAACAATCTAATGCTTCATCTCAAGTTTCTAGAAAAAAAAGAGCAAGTTAAACCCAAAGCTCATAGAAGAGAGGAAATTATAAAGATTACAGCAGAAATCAATGCAATTGAAATGAAAAAAAAACAATACAAAGAATTAATGAATCCAAAAGCTGGTTTTTTGAGAGAATAAACAAAATTGACAAACTTCTAGTTAACCTTATTAAAAAAAAGAAAGAAAAAACCCAAATTCACACAATAAGGACTGAAAAGGGGGACATTACTATAGAGCCCATGGAAATTCAAAAGATCATGAATATCTACTTTGAAAATCTCTACTCACATAGAGAGGAAAACAGAGAGAGGTAGTGGACAGATTTCTAGAAATATATGAACTACCAAAGCTCAACCAAGAAGAAATAGCAATTTTGAATAACCCAATATCAGCTACTGAAATTGAAAATGTAATAAGAAAAACTTATCAACAAAGAAAAGCCCAGGTGCTGATGGATTCACAGCTGAATTCTACAAAAAATTTAGAGAAGATTTGATGCCAATACTCCTTAAACTCTTCAATGAAATTGAAAAGGAAGCAATCCTACCTAAATCATTCCTGGAGGCAAGTATTACTCTCATACCAAAACCACAGTAAGACCCAACCATAAAAGAGAACTATAGGCCAATCTCACTAATGAACATAGACACAAAGATTCTCAATAATACTGGCAAATAGAATGCAGCAATTCATCAAGAAGATTATAAAAATGACCAAGTGGGGTTCATTCCAGGAATGCAGGGATGGTTTAACATACACAAATCAATAAATGTAATACACCACGTCAACAGAGCCAAAAACAAAAACCACATGGTCATCTCAATAGATGCAGAAAAAGCTTTCGATAAAGTCCAGCACATGTTCATGATAAAAACCCTTCAGAAACTTGGACTATATGGTATCTACCTCAACCTTATAAAGGCCATCTATGACAAACTAACAGCCAATATTATACTAAATGGAAAAAAACTGAAAGCTTTCACTTTAAAATCAGGAACAAGACAAGGATGTCCATTGTCACCACTCCTATTCAATATAGTTCTGGAAACACTAGCCAGGGCAATCAGATAAGAGAGAGAAATAAAAAGAATAAAGACAGGAAAGGAAAAAGTTAAATTAGCACTATTTGCAGATGACATGATACTCTATATAGAAGACCCAAAAAACTCCATTAAAAGACTATTACAGGTAATAAATTCAGCAGTGTAGTTGGATACAAAGTCAACGCTCAAAAATCAATAGCATTCCTGTATACAAACAAGAAACTCACTGAGAGAGAAATTATGGAAATATCGTCCTTTACAATAACATCCAAAAAAATGAAATACTTAAGAATCAACCTAAATAAGAATGTAAAAGACCTATATGCTAAAATTATACTATGCTAAAAAGGGAGATTGAAGAGGATGTTAGAAAATGGAAAGATGTTCCTTGCTCTTGGCTAGGAAAAACCAACATTGTGAAAACGGCCATACTCCCAAAACTGTTATACAGATTTAATGCAATCCCAATAAAAATACCATTGACATACCTCACAGATCTAGAGAAAACACTCCTAAAATTCATTTGGAAACAGAAGAAACCTAGAATAGCAAAGGCACTTCTGGGCAATAAAGGCAAGATAGGAGGCATCTCAATTCCTGACTTGAAACTGTACTACAAAGCCACGGTGATAAAATCAGCATGGTACTGGCAAAGAAATAGACCTAAGGATCAATGGAACAGATTAGAAGATGCAAGTATAAGTACAAAGACACTCAGCCACCTGATATTTGACAAAGGGGCTAAATATATTTACTGGAGAAAGGATAGCCTCTTTAATAAATGGTGTTGGAAATATTGGCTCTCCACATGCAGAAGACTGAAACTAGACCCATGCCTATCACCATGTACTAAACTAATATCTAAATGGATCAAAGACCTAAACATTAAAAGAGAAATACTAAATCTACTGGAAGATAAGGTAGGTAGAAGTCTTGGAGACATAGGGGTAGGCAGAGAATTCATGAACAAAATGCAAACTGCACAGGAAACACTTCAGAGAATCAGCAACTGGGATCTCATATTATTGAAAAGTTTCTGCACTTCAAAAGAAATCACCAACAGAATCAAAAGAAAACCCACAGAATGGGAAAGAATTTTAGCTAGTAACTCCTCAGACAAAGGAGTTATATCAAGAACATATAAAGAATTGAAAAACATCAAGCCCCCCAACTTCAAAGACCCTCTCCAAAAATGGGCATCTGAGATGAACACACAGTTCTCAGATGAAGATATACAAATGGCAAATAAATACACGAAGAAATGTTCACCATCACTGGTCATTCAAGAAATACAAATTAAAACTACACTGAGATTTCATCTCACCCTGGAAAGAATAGCTGCCATCAAGAAATCAACTGATAACAAATGTTGGTGAGGCTGCGGGAAAAAGGCTGCTCCACTGTTGGTGGGAGTGCAGACTGGTGCAACCACTATGGAAATCAATATGGAGAATTCTCAGAAGACTAGGACTGGAAGCTTCATTCAACCCAGCTATTCCCCTCCTGGGTATTTTCCCAGAAAAACTGAAAATTTCATATCATAGTGATGTATGTGCACCCATGTTTATAGCAGCATAATTTGTAATGGCTAAATCTTGGAAACAACCAAGATGCTCATCAACTGCAGAGTGAATGAAAAAGATGTGGTATTTTTACACAGAGGAATATTACTCAGCTATGAAAAAAGATTATCTTGAGGCCTTCATAGGGAAATGGAGACAACTTGAGACTATCCTCATTAGTGAAATAAATAAGAATCATATTTATAAATATCACATTGTGTCTCTAGTGTAAAAAGTAATGAGAACTGTAGGAGTAATAAAACCCAAAATATGTAATTGCTACTGTAAAAAAAGAGAGGAAAAGAAAGCACTCTAAAGGCTATAGCTGCAGGTATGTTTAAGTGTGTAATATGGACGACCATTGTACTGTTTTTGTTAGATTGTGGAGCAGAACTGTTAACAGTGTCACTGTTTGAATGCCTACTTTGTATGCTTTAATTTTGTAACTTGAACAACTGTTTCCAAGATGACAGTATGTAATTTATCAAGTAGTGATTTCGTAGTGGTTTTTTTTGTTCTTTTCTTTTTTTCCTTTGGAATTCTGTATTGTGGCTACACTTTTTTCTGTTTTGTGTTGTTGTTGTTGTTTTCTCTCTTTAAATTAAATTTTTAAAAAGTAAAAAAAGTTTATATAAAATCATATACATGTGTAAAATAAGACATTCATTTGCTTCTGAGGCAGGTGTCAATCATGAATTCTCTGAGGTAGGCTCACATCAAAGACTGTTTTGAAGTTACTAAACTTCCATTCTTAAGTCAGAGCAGTTGCCATTCAAGGCTAATACAATAGTGTAGTTAACTGCAAAAGGCTAGCAGTGTTACTAATAGAACCCCATTGTGCACCCACTTTGTCAGCACCCAACCATAGGTCCACATTGTGGGTTCCAAGGTCAGTGTGTACCTCTTCTCCAACATTATCACGAGGGCACCGTAGTTGGCTGTTTTTTCTGTTGGCTGTTTCATCACTGGGACTCTGCAGGCAGCCCCACACTCGTGTGTGTGTGTGTGTGTGTGTGTGTGTGTGTGTGTACACGACAGGGAACTCATCCAGCATGGAGGCGCCGTAGAAAGTTCTGTCTACTGACCACAGATTTAATGAAGCATAGAATCGGACTCTGTTCAATTATTTGACAGTTCAAAATTATTTACTCTTTTGGAAAGTTGTCAAAAGTTATAAAAGGTGATTTTTTTCCTTATGTGTTCCTCTTGTCTACATACCTTAGCTACTGGTCTCTTTTTTGTTCTTATTGGTGGCCACAGTACTATCTATGACTGGTTATGTCCTGGCTGGTAGTGGCATGCCTTGGTTTTTGTTTGTCTGTTTGTTTTTTGTACCAGAAATTGAACAGAGGACCTTGAACTTGCCAAGCAGGTCCTGTGATGCTGAACTACATCCCTGGACCTGTGGCATGCTTTTTTTTTAAAAAAATTCTATCTTTAAGATCTTCTATATGCTATTAATTTTGATTTTTTCAAGATATTATCTTCTTTCCTTAAATATGTATAAAGTTATCTTCCTCTTTTTAAAAAACAACTGCTCCGGCCCTTCACCCCCAGGAAGTCTCCCAGAAAGCAGCATCTCGGGCTGTCTCTTTGGGACCCGAAACTCTCAGACCCGTAGAGTGGCCTGGGCTGTTTGGATCGAAAGTCTGCGCAGACCTGCATCTCGGGATGACTGTTTGGGACTGGTAGGCCTGCCCTTCATC
>PVJX010020608.1:0-33078 GCA_004027295.1 Dolichotis patagonum | reverse complement strand
TTTTTTTTGCCACAATTAAAAGTAAATGTCAAAAGTGTCAATCTAGAGGAGCAGATGGGCCCAGCATCTTTCTTGTACTTTCATTGAAGGTTGACATAAAGCAGAATCGTCTCATTTGAGGACCTACCTCCATGGAACTTGTTTAAATTTCCAGTTGACCCAAGGGAAATCGCCTGTCCCCTAAGTTATAAATTATGCACTTTCCTACCTTTGGGCTGTTGTACTACTTCTGAGAAGTGTCACCAAGGAAAAGGGTCCGAGGAAAGTGACATTCAAGATAAAGCTGGTAAAAGGTTTTGTGCTAGAGGAAATTGAGGTTACTGGTTAACATCGTTGAGTTTCAAGTATTCCTGCTTCTATCCTGCCAGCCACATGGTGACAGAGTTCCTCGGTGACGGCCTGACTAGAACTGATTTTCTCTTCCTTCAAGAGGGGAGTGATTTATTTCAGCAGGAATCTTCTAGCTCACAGAAAGTGAGCTGAAAATCAAGAACAGCTGATTGAACAGAACGTGGCAGGGACAAAAAAAGCATTCGTGTGTGAGCAGAGCTCTATGAATGCGTGGGTGAAGGAAGGCATGCACCTCAGAATCGCAGTCACACAGAAGGGGTCTGGCTGGGGGCTGGGAGGAGAGCACCGTTGCTCCTTGCCTGGAGAAGAAAACAGCTCTTTGAATGTGGGCCAGTGTTCTAGTCTTTCAGTGGGGAAGACCAGAGGGATTTAGGACAGCATCATCAGACACACAGAACCACCGGTGGTGACTGAATAGGTGAATATCTGCTGAATCCAGATACATGGACATAAAGTGTTCTATCTAACAACAAAATATGTAGAATTCACTTTGAAATAGCTGTGCTTCCTTTTGTCTAAATCAATAGTATGACAGGTTCATATAATATTTGTAGCAATTTCCCACGTGACCTATTCTTTGAAGTGGCTTTGTGTTCAAGGCTATGCTTTTTAGTTTTGTTTTAATATGTTCTTACTGACCCATCTTAAGGATGATGGTGAACACACTGCAGGTCAGTAGTAGGCAGTGCAGTTAAGAGCACAGACGGGAGCTTCACCATCCGGGTTCCTCGCTGCAGTTCTGTGTAGGGTTCTGGACCACACTGTTTAACCCCGCAGGCCGAGCAGCTCCTTGGGTGACCAAGCAATCTGTGTAAAAGTACCTACAGGTACAGCATCTGGCACTTGCCAGGTGTGCTGGACATTCCAGCTACTACTGGTTTCAAAGGCAATCCCAGAATCTTAATAAAAAAATAAAATAAAATCTCTTACTGACTCTGCTGTTTGCTACATGGTTCAGGTCAAATTTTAAAGCCATTTTCCTCTTTAATGGCCCCTGCTTCTGGCTCTTGCCATCATGTGACTACCTCCTCGTTGCTGGAAAAGTAGCCCCAGTTATGGTTCTTCGTCACAGATTTTAAAACATAGTGTAATAAAAAAAAAAAAGATACTCTGTGTCATTGCTAATGTTTATAAAAAGGAATATTCACTTAGAAAAGCAACAGCAAATTAAGGAACCACTCGCTTTACATATACGGTTCCTTTGAAATTATGTGGGCTTTCCAGGAGATTCAAGGCCACCACCTGTGCTCCAGTAAGCCTGCAGGTCACAAAGCTCAACCTGCCTCTTCTCACAGGGCCTCTCAGTAGGCTCACGTGCACCAGCATCTCCAAGAAGGCAGAGGTCTGAGCAGTTCCCACACTTGTCTGCCCACGGAGCCCTTTCAATGCCAGATGTCTCTCAAAATGTCTCCCTCTTAAGTGCTACAGAAGTGGGAAAAAAGCAAAGGCAAAATAGAGGAAAAGTTTCCACGTGAAAAGCTCCGTCTTAGCAGCGTTCCAGCTCCTTTCCCCATTTTGTGTTGTGAAATCCACTTTCTCCTTCAGGCTCCTCCAGACCATGCTCTTGGCCTTGGCCGGTCTGTCAGCACTCAGGCTCCCTGAGCAGTGTATGCAGTGTCCTGAGAAAGGTCTCACCGCTGAAATGGCAGCACCGAGGGCGTGCCGTAAATCCTCAGAGTCCGAGAGTTTTAGCCCCAGAGTGCCTAGAGAGAAGAAAGCATTTATATGCTAATTATGTATTAACTTACAATGGCCATGGTATATAAAGTTATCTCAACTGATAACCGGTGGACATTACACTATGCTACGCATCAGCTGCTTTGTCCAGAGTCAGCATCCAATGCCTGCATAACACAGCATATAAATGCTCAGCTCTTTTGTTCCAATCTGGGACAACTTTGAAGGACCCGCCCTACTGAGCATCCACTGGGGCCAGCTGAGGACATACTGAGACTGCATCACCATGTCCACCAACTCTGTCACACTTCTGGCATCTTCTGCTGGCCAGAGAGTCTGCATCCCCAGGACCCTGGCCTGATCATTCCTACAGACAGCATGCATCCCAGTCGAAGACTGGAAATGGAGAGTAGCCCAATTTAATTGTATTTTTAATTGAATTGAATTTGTTTCTCAAGCTTCTAGTCTGCCTAATGGTGATAGCTCTGTCTTTCTCAGTTCAGGTTTAATTCCGGATTTTCTTCTTCCCTCTTTTCCCTGGGATTATGTCTTCTCTCTATGAGACCTCAGAAGTGTCAGACCTCTGTGCCAGCTTTCCTTGAGACTTCCCTCTGTCTGCTCACAGGTGTGTGGGCCAACCCCCATCCGCAGCCCCACCTTTCTAGACTTGTCTCCCTCAGCCAGACACCTCTCAGTGCCACATCCTTGCCATGCACAGATAATGGAAAAGGCAATTCTGTTGTCTCCCACCCATCCTGAGTCCTTGGGGACAGTGTGAATGAGCCTAATTTGCCACTACGGAAATAGTGTCTATTGGAAAAGAACCACTGTGTGTTGTCATAGTACTGTTGATTAGCCTGAATTCTGCTCAAAACAATAAATTTTGAGTAGCATGTCCGTAAGCAGAATTTTTATTTTTGGTGTCCCTGGGTGAATAAAAAGTCTATGATACATGCTCTTTTACTGTGGAAATAGGTTTGAATTAGCTCCATGAAAATTCCCACGTTGCTTTAAAACATACTTTATTGAGAACTGTCCACCTACAAAGACTTGTTTAAGATGCTGGGATGCAGTGTTGCACAAACAAGCCAAAACCTTGACCTTAATGAGTTTAGATTCTCCTTCCCTAGAGTTTTCATGGTGAGAGTTTGGTTCCACTAGAGCTTGAACATCTTCAGCAGTGATTTCAGACCTGAGGTTTACCGAGGGACTGTACCAATCATTCACCTTGTCGGAGTAGTGTGAAACCACATGTTCAGTAGCCATCTCCCATGGGGACATCAGCATTACCTTCTGTTCTCTGGATTGTCACGGCTGATGACTATAAATAGCAACATAGACTTTCCCCACAAGTCAGAGCCCACAGCCACATCTGGACTACAGACATGCTTTGGTTGCTTTGCTCCTTGTCTTCAGAGTATTTTTAGTTTTGGAGATTTTACAAACAAACTTGGATTTCCAGTGTCTCTCTTTTTTAAAATAAATAGTATCATGTAATCCAAGTCCCATATGACAGTCAGTGTACTGGAAGTCAGCAGTTTCTCTCTGCTCCAGCCTTCAGACAGAGCAGACACTTGGCAGCAAAAAGTTTTGCTCGGCCACCAGCCTCTCTTGTGTACTTTTCCCTCTTGGCCCTGGAAACCTGTTCCTGGAGGAACTTTAACATCTCTACATTAACCAAGACAGAGCCACGTCCGGAGGCTATTTACGCTGTGTAGTATGATATTTACCTAACTGTGCTTTGATATGATTTCCATTTCCACTGAGAGGTTTGATCACCCTCACCCATCATCTGAATCACTCACCAGTGATTGTGCTGTGACTCCCTGCATTGTACCATTTACAGTGACCTCCATGGTAGCCACTATTTTTCGGGAGATCTCGTTTGTGCATCGCTAATGTGACGGAAGCATGCGCATCCCGGCCTGCCTGTGGGTGAGTGGGGCTGAAGAGCTGTGTGACTGTTCTGCCTGCTATGACAGGAATTAACGTGCACTACTCCCAGGGCAGGGCACTGGCCCTCTGCATAAGACCCCTTAAGACTCTCTTTTCCTCTGTCTGTGGCAATCGGCTACATTAAACATGGCGGCTCCTGCCAGCTTAGTCCCAGAGGACTAGGCATGAACAGAATCCCCAGCTTTGCAGCAGATGGCATGTGGCATGAGGGAAGAATAGGTGTTTGTTGGTAAAAGTCACCAAGGTTTGAGGATCTTCTGACACGGCAGCATACCCCAACTATACTGAGTGTTAGCGCCCTTAAAAGGACTTGCTAGAAGAGTCCTAGGAACATGCTTCTTCTCAGCAACTCCAACTAATCTGTGTACCCTGAGGACTTCACCAAATCCACCTGTAGCAGAAGGATAGGGTAGGAATTCTGACTTCTCTTCTGTGTTTCAATCTCATTTTTCCTTTCCTCCTCTCTGCCTAATCTTTTGCCTCTTCACCCATCTTCCTCTTTTTTTAGATTGGGCCCAGTCGTTTCTACTAAGCTACATCCCTAGCCTCTTCGTAATATGTTTTCTTTTGAGACAGGGTCTTGCTAAGTCTCTAAATTGTCCAAGTAGGGCTTAAACTTGCAGTTCTGCTGCCTCAGTCTCCCAGAGTGCTAGGATTATAGACATGTGCTACCATGTCTAGAACTTTTTATCTTATTATAAGTAGGCTACTACTTTAAAAGAGTGATGTAAAAATAATTGTACTGATATAGTTTACTCTCAGATACGTGTGTATGTCTCCCTTGAAAGAACTCTGTGGTGCATAGCTTGTGAACATGCTGTGCATGTTTTTCCACATCTGTGCATTGAATGGGATGTTCATCTCTTGGGACTTCCTAGTATTTCTGCATAAGAGTGGATTATGAGAGAGGTTAATGGACTGTAGGACTTTGGGGTTTTTACATTCAAAATACTGCCTTAAATTCATTGCCTTCTTTGTGGTTTATAATAATGAACTATTGTGGATTACTAACTCAAAGTCAGCAGTGATATATTGAAAATATTTATAAGGAAATATGTGGTTTGAGTTTCCTTTATTTATTTATTTTTAATTGTGTAGAAGAACTTACTGGTATTTAGGGTTATTTGCCATTAGTCACCAGGATTAAGAACTTATAATACAAGGACAGTGTAAACTATAACTCATGTATTAACTCAGTCAGAAACTTGGATAGATTTAGTCAGTTTTTCTGCTTAGTGTACACGTGGCATAAATCAGTCCATATGGACTGGGCTGGATGTTTATTTGGAGGGTCCAGAAAAGATGCAAGTCCAGTCCTATTCAAATCATTAGCTGAATTCAGTTCCTTGTGATTGTAGGGCAGAGACTGTGGTTGCCTTGCTGGCTGTCATCTGGGGACTAGTCTGCTCCTCCTCACACGGTGACTTCCTGCATCTTCTAGGTGTCAGTGGGGCATTGAGTCTTTTGAATCTTTCTGACGTCTTCAGCTACCAGCCAAAGAAAACTCTCTGCTTTTAAAGAGCTCATAATTTTTCACGCAGATAATCTTTCTATCTGAAGGCCAACTGATCAGTATGGTTAGTCACATCTGCAAAATCCCCTTTACCTTAACAGATTACAGATTACTGTACTCAAAGATCATTTCTCATTTGCATTAAGGTCCAGTAGGAGTGCTTCTAGTTGAGGAATACTCTGTATGTCCTTCATGATCGAGGAATATTTGCATTCTGTGACTGCAACTTTCTCTAAAGCAGTGGCTCTCGAAGTCTAATCCAAAAACCCTGGAGTTTCTGAGGTGATTATAGTCCATTTCCATAAAGCCTTCTTTTTGCCAGCTGTATATCTGTGAGTGTTAGATTTTTTAAAATATCTCTCAGTAAAAACCACGTAATAGTTTAGATACAGAAACATACATGAGAATCCAACTGTCTTGCATGAAGCTAGGCATAAAGAGTTTTGCAAAAATGGAAAAAATCGCCATTTTTTCCTTGGGGACAATATGATTAATTTTCATTTAAAAATGTAGTGTTTATATTAGTATGTAGAATTTATAAATTTGTGTTCACATTTTTAAGTAACTAATAGTCTAAAGTTTTCTTAGTAACTATCAGTAGATGTAACCCACACAAACAAAAAGGTTTTGGGGTCCTAGATTTGAGAATATAAGAGGCTCTCAGCTCAAAGGTTGGAGAGTCAATGATGTAAAGCCTAAGAGATTTTTCCATTCAACTGGCAGAAGTATTTGGACGATCATGTCAGGGAGGTTTCTATGATCCCATTCTAGAAAGTACACGATTTCCACTCTTATTTCATTAGCTGGAACTCAGCCATATGGCCCCACCAAACTAAGAGGAGGCTAAAGAGTATAACTGCCCATTGCTCAAGAGAAAGGAGCATGGGACTGACCACCATCGCAGTCTTTACCAGAGATAAGAACTGTCATTCACAATTTATTGATTCTTGCTCTTCTAGGGTGTATCTCAAGTATCTTGTTTTGGGTTTTCCAACAGCAGTTTCATTTGGCCAAACATACTCATACAACCTCAAAAATTCTGGAATTGTAACACTCCACACCTTTTGTCTCAGTAGTTTAGAAGCTGGCAGGGTCTTATCTAGAAATAGCTATGCATTTCACTAAAAAAGTAAATGAAAAGCTGTCAGTATTTTTAAGGAATCAGGTGATTCAACAATGAGTGAAGTGTTTATAAATATTTCTGATCCCTTTTGAAGCCAAGAATAAGGGATAGCTGGGTCTAAACTAGACTCTTCTGTTTTGCTTTTCTGTTTTGGGTTTGGTTTTATTTTTGCTTTGTTGTCTTATCCTACAACACAAAATCTGTTTCACAAGTTGAAAAGTTGATGAACTTTGTGAAGCCACATCACTGGTCAGCAGTCTTACACTCTCAGAACAAACTTAGAGTGTACACACACACACACACACACACACTCACACACACACACACACACACACACACACTCATATCTCAGGGTTCAGTTGCCTAGAATGTGTGAGTGATATTTTTATAACACTAAGTCTTGGGTGGGTAACAGTGCAGACTTAAGCAAGATCTAAGCTGTAAATCTGGTTTTTAAATTTATTGTGACTAGGTTAACTTAGATTTTATATTGTAGACAAAATTCAGAAGTTCATGTGTAACAACAATGTTATGCATTTGTGCAATACATGGATTTTATCATGTGTAAGGGACCTTTGTGTTCTTACCATGCTGTGTAAAGATTCATAACTGTATCTTTGCTTTCATGTGTTTTTATAGTGTTATACCTGATTGAAGGTCTTAGACCTAGGAGAAAGTAAATCTTTAGGATTCTTGCCTTCATGAAATTGCTTCCTCTGTGCATAAATAGAAACAAGCTTTCCATAGGATATATAGTTTAATATTCTTTTAGGGTTTTTCAAAGATACCAATTACTTGTTGAGTAGCAGTCTAGCTAAAAGATCTAAATCATTAGGATACTTACTGTTTCATCAACAGAAAGGCCAAGGTGGTGGGGTTAGACTGAGTTGAGGCCAAAAGTTTTGTTAGGAATTCAGGTGCTTCTCACTGCCCCTCTGCCAGCCTCACCAGCTAACCGGTCCCCTAGGTCACCAAATGCATAGTAAGACCATTGTTCCATCACATCTAAATGTGACAATATCTGCAGTATTAAGACAAAGAAAGAAAGGTCAACAAGGGACTTCTCCATGTCACCCTCATAGGAGAAAATCTTCCCCTGTAGGCTTTCCATCATATTTAATTGGCCAGAACTCTGTCCTTCGCCTGCATATGTATCACTCATTGACCAGTGGGAACAAGAAGCCAAAATTGACTTGGATCAGTCTTGATCCTGGATCTAGAGATGTTACTACCTAAACCAAAGCAGGCTCATTGGCAGGTAAGGGAAAAGTAGCTGCAAGGCATAGAATCAATGTACTGTTTTGAGATGAACCAGTACACATGTTCCAGTGTGTACACAAGCCCCACACCCAGAGGATGACCAAAGTGCAACTGCTCAGTTGAAATCCTCATGCATGGAAAAGATACTTCCCTGTTAATGGGATAAAGACTCTGACTTTTATAACCACTTGTAACTGAGCAAAAGCCCTACCATCATTTGCAATCTCAATACACAGTCCTGGTTTAATCATTGGAATTGCCAGTCCTGAATTAAACTCTACTAGAAAAATCAAACTTGATATAGTTAAATTTTTCTTTGTCTAGTCTTTGCTGACTGACTGTGCCTGCTACCCAGCAAGAAGCCCTGACCACTTCTTTTTCATGCTTCAGTCCTACACCCTAGTTTACCACCCATGGGGTGGAGATGCAGAGGGGGAACATTCTCAACTGCTTGGCTGTCCCAGGAAGACTTCACCTGGTCATGGAAGGAGTCACCTGTCTGACTGTGACTGACAGCAAGGGTAATAACCCAAGTAACAATGAAAGTCATCTTTTGCACCAGACAGTGGAAGTGGGAGTGAGTGGGCAGGGGGTGTCATAAGTTCACAAAGCCAACAGTCATGCAGTGGGGTGCCAGCTGTCTGGGACAGTCAAGGAGAAGAACCAAGGCACCACCTTAGCAATGAAGAGATTCCTCCGATGGCCACTTCCTTCTCTACCCCTGCTCCTCCAGCTGTCCTCTTCTCAAAGAACTCTCCTCTTAAGTAAACGCCTTCATCTTCCTGTTGGCCTGAATTTGAGCTACTGTTAGACAAATCTCTTCTTGTGACCCATTTCTGGGTCTGCTAATTTTTGCCCTGAGTTAGCTGGAAATGAAGTTGCTTCTGCAATGGAGCCCACTGGTCCCCCACTCAGGGCCACAGCTGTAGGATCCGGTTCTGAGACTGCTCAGGCAGCATCTGTGTCAATCAGATGCCTCTCCAGTTCTGTAGGATTTAGGGGTTTTGCATTCAGTATACTCATGGCACTCAGTATACTCATGAATCCCTTCCCAGGTACAACATTCCCTGCTCTTAGCCTGGTAGAGTGATTTGAGTTTAAGAACTGTAAGCTGATTTCTCCTAGTTCCTTTGACTCTCTGTCTTTACATGGTGCACCTCACTGTCAAAGTCCATGTCTAGTCTTAAGAAGAAACATTCAGTGATGACATCTAGACCCTGAAAGTCTATTGCTTTATTCAGCAATAGAGTTTGCTGAATACTGTGATGCCTCTAAAGGCAGTTGTTCTATAGGGATTCCTGGTCCCTCAACAAATGGCCCCATGATGAGCTGGGGCCTGGTAGTATGTGCCTATAATCCAAGCACTGGAGAGGCTGAAGCAGGAGGATCATTGGAAGTTCAAGAGCAGCCTGGGCTACAAAGTCAGCTCAAGGCAAGCCTGAATCGTATAGTGAAACCCTATCTCAAAAAGACAAAAATAAAAATAAAAATAAAAGGCCCTGTGCTCTCACATGTACTAGTCTAGTGTTTCCTGCTATTGTCTTCCTGTTGTCACTAACCAACCTGCCCAGTTCCCATCAATGTATTGTCTTTAGTTTGCTGGTCAACCCAGACAGGCATGAAGCTCTCACAGGCTGAATGATTAAAAGATTTAACTTAGAAATCCACACTTCTCTTGCTCATTAAGGCTTATGTACAGGGCAGCTGATTCCTTAGGGACTCCCACTTCCTGCTTTTTCTTTTGTGCTCTGGATAGACAAAATTGTTTGAACTTTAACTACCAGGAATAATTATGACATGATACTTTACCTGAAATGCAAACAAGTTGGCAAGATTCTTACAAAGCAGTGTATGCAAATATGTATTGATGGATTCGTTCTGCCCCTTAATTGGGGAGCTGCCCAAGGGAGGTAGGGCTGTCTGTATTAAGTTTGGACATATGTAGGTGCTGGAGAGAATCAGCACAATTGTAAATGCACATGAATATATGATACATTTAATGGTACATGTCAGTCAACCAGACAAATATCTAATAGTTTAAACTGAAAAAGGGAAGATAACAACTGCAAAATCATTTCATAATAGTCCCTGGAATATTTTGAATTCACAGTGCAGCCTGGGTAATCCTAGTTTATCTTTTGTTGTTGTTATTTTGCTCACAGTTAGGATATTTTCAGCATCTATCTCTGGCCTTTTGGAATATAATTATGTTTTTCTCTTGAGCTATAATTTGGCTGCTCCAGCCAGAAGCAAAAGGTTTGGAATCAGAGCCGACGAGTGGGCTGCAGCTTTGACGTTCCTCCGCTGGCTGACAGCTCTGTAACTCTGAGTGTATAAAAAGATGCTCCAGAAAACGCTTACCAGAAAGAAATGCAGCACTTGCAAAGATACTGTTTTTCCATCAGAGGAACCAGCCCTTACTGGCAGGAATGTTTTATTTAGGGCTGTTTCTTTTCACTGTTTTAAGTCAGTGAATATTTATTATGCATCTATAAAGTTGACTGTGTGGTGCAGTGTGCTGTGAGAGTAGATTTTGCTTTGTAAGTATACACTTTGGAAAAAGTGAAGGGTATGCAAAGAGATAAAACTCAAGGTCATGATTGCCTTACGCTCTACCGCCTTAAGGTCTGGAAACCCAAGGAAGCTGTCTGAGTGAAATGAGATTTGAAAGATGTGTGGAATTAGAAGAGACTGGACTGCAGGAACCAGTCAGGGAGGTGGAAAGTGCCAGGTTTTTTTTTTTTTTTTTTTTTTTTTTGTCTTGAGCATAAAAGATAACTTACTGTCTACAGACTTTTGGAGCAGAAAGAGACATAATTAACAAGAATGAACTGGAAGTGTCCTGGACAATGCTAGATGCAGAGTGGCCTGATTTAGAAAGAATCTTGCAATTCCTTGTGACCCACAACCACCAAAACAGAGAAGTAGGATAGTGGACCCTGCATGCAAAACAATTATTAATTCATCACTGAGAACCTTCCCTCTTACCCATCCTTTCTCTTTTTTCAAATCTATACTTTTCACTGGTAAAATGAAAAGATAGTGTCTAGAGCTTCATACCCACCAGGAAAATCTATGCAGTTTAACTTACCTTTTGAAATTCTTTGCCTCACATCATACCATCAGCTAAATAAATGCTACTTACGTAATTCTAATATCTTAATCATTCACCTACACGCACATCCAAAGACTTACTGAACATCTGCCACCAGTGTCCCCTGCCCTACAAGTGCAAAGGCCCCGTGTCAGTTTCCTGGAGCTGCTGTAACAAGGGTGAGTGAAATTTACTTTTCTCAGCTCTAGAGGTTGAAAGTCCAAAGTCAAGGTGCTTGAGGACTACGTTCTGCCACCGGCTCTATGAAAAGATCTTCCCTTGCCTCTTCTCTGCTTCTAGGAATCACGATGCTAGAAATCCTTGGTCTTTTTTTACTCTAATCTCTACCTCTTTTGTTATTCTCCCTGTGTGTCTCTCTGTCTAAATTTCCTTCATCTTATATAAGGAAGCCAGGCATTGGATTAGGGACCACCTTAATTTAGCACTAGCTTATCTTAAATTGATTATATTTTTGAGGACCTATTTCCAGATAAGGTTACAATCCCAGATATTAGAGATTGAATATATCATTTTGGAGGGAACAAACTTCAGTCCACAACAAGGACTGTCCTTGCCCTCAGGAGCTTTCTATTTACAGTACTTAGAAAAGATATAAACAGGTCATTTTAAAAAAGAATAAACAATCGCACCCAGTAAATTATTCATTTATAGGCCTGTCTGTTCATCAGTTTAAAGGTGCCAAATGACAGAAGCCACAATGAATGCTCTAAGAGAGGACAATAATTTCAAAGGCTGATCCTAGGACCAAGAGCAAGGTTTGCCTTGCTTGGAAACCTCTTAGAAATGTGGGTGCTAGGACCCCACCCCAGACCTACTGAGTCAGATATTCTGGGCTGGGAACTAAGCACCCAGGATTTCCATCAGCCCTCCAGGTAGCTCGGATGCAGACCAAAGGTTAAGAATTGCTATTTGAGAAATCTGTAGAAGTCATTTCCCTCACAGCAAGGTGAGATAAGACTTTTGGCAGCACCCAAAGAAGTCATGAAGCTGAGAAATTTTATGCACACTTCAAAACTCTACTGGAAGAGTCTACTTCTTTTTTTCTTTTCTCATGCTTCGGATCATGATGAGTGTGACAGTTGAATCAGTCAGTGCTGGGAGAGTTTGCCACCCCATGATATTAACTAAGGTGTGCGGAATGAAATCGCTTCTCTTGCTACCTCTGTTTGCCCTGAGTGTGTGACACTTATACTGCAAAATACCTGCAGGCTTCCTGCCTGCCCAGCCCTGAAACACAGCCTTGAGCAGAAGACCATGGAATACTAGAGGAGAGAACGCAAACCTTCACATTCCCACCAGCCCTGGGGCTCGTGAAAGGCAGGTTCTGATTGGCTGCGTATGGGGCTCAAGATCAGCATGATCCCAGGCACAGGATGCAACTCAGTCTGAACAGGAAGATGAGGCACTTCATGACCCCTGGAATTAGTCACACTTTTAAAAGTGAGTGAATTAGCTTTCACACACCTGTACTTACACTTGAATATTTGGTTTCAATACTAACTATGAAGCTTAAATACTGAATACTGTATTGTGTCTGAATACTAATGAAAAAAAAAGCTGTCAAGTTTCAAGTATTCAAGAAGTCATGGTGAGGGTGGAGTTTGGATCCACATGCCAAATGAGGTTGTTCTTCAGGAGGCAGAGGGAGTGTAGGTATTTGAGTAGATAACTTTATTTCCAGTTGTCTTACCATGAAATAGCAGCCTATATTTTAGAATCTCGATAACTTTCAGTGGATTCTTAGAATTTCCCACTCTATTCCAAACACCTCATCTTCTTTAAAAACTACACTTTGATTTTAGGTCATTGCTTCTTATCTTAGTTACTTTATTCTCATTGCTGAGACAAATACCCAACACTCCAAGTTAAGGAAGGTAAGGTTTATTTAGTTCACAGTTTGTGGAGGTTTCAGTACCAATAATCAGCTTGCTCCAAGGCAGGGTGGCATGGCTGAGAACAACAGTTCTTGGCAGCAGAAAACAGTAAAAGCAACAAAAGGAAAAAGTGGGGGAGAGCAAGCCTCTTTTTTCCCCTTATATGGTAAGCAGGTTACCCGCCCTAGGCTTGCTGTAGCATTCATATCATCTCTGTGCCCTCCTCTTGCACAAGATGAGGATGTTTGGGAAGTGAGGACCCTGGCCCCCTCCTGAGTCACTTAGTTAAACTTTTAACTTCTCAGGCTGACACAGTGAATCAACCATTACAACACCCTGAAGCATAAACAGCTGTTCTAGAATATGTCCTCTATACCCTAGGATGTAGAACTTCTGAGTCACTTAGATAAGCTTCTCAAGTTTCTGAAGTTGCACAGTGCGTCAAACATTACACTTCTTATAAAAATTAATAATAAAAATAATTAAATATATTCTTTAACCTTGTTATATAATATATGCTTGCTAATAATTAGAAGATACAAAATAGCAAAAAATATAATAATAAAGAATTTTATAACTCACCACACAAATACGCAATTCCCTTCCAATGTCTACATATATGTAAACATGTATTTGATGTATAGTATCTCTAAAATTTGTATTACACTTTAAGTATTTTTTTTAGTTTTTTATTCTTACACAAATTAATTACTACATCTTTTTTGTATACACATTAGGAAATTTAGATTTGAAAACATACTTGTTAATCATCCTCAGTCTGACATTGTTGACATATTTTTGGTACATGTTTGCCCAGCATTTAAGATATTTAAATCCCATAATAGATCACGAGAGGGATTTAGCGTAATTTCTTCCTGGGTGGGTAAAATTGTATTTAGGAATTTTAGTATTAATATTTAATATTTAACATTTTAATAGGTCACTAATGAAAGAGAAAGTCTTCAGGGTACAGTCTGAGAAAGAAAGGAGGAAAAGTAAACGCTACCTTATTCCTTGTTTCTGAGACGTACACATGTGGGGGGGATACATATGCATGATACACATGTCTAATCAGAACCTGAAAGGGGAAGAAAAGAGGTTGGAGCCTCAAGAGGGTCAGGCCAGGAGCATGAAGAACACAGGTATGGAAGACATTGCTGGGTGGCGCTTCCTGAGAGCCTCCCTGTCTCATCTCACCCTCATCCCTGATCTTCAGGAAAATTTCTGTGCTCTCAGATTTTACAGTGGTGGGTAATAAGTAATGATACTGCCTAACATGGAGCAAAGGTGGACCAGTAAAGGAACCGTCCATGGAGTAAGACACAGAGCAAGGTGTAACTTCAGCACAAGCAAGGAAGCAGATCCCCAGGAGCATACCGCATGCCAACCAGTGCCACTACAGTCGGACGTAGCTGCTGAACAACTTGGGTTTCACTTGAGTTTCTCATTCATTGAAATCAATTGAATTTTGCTTAAACCTTAGCAATAAAGGAACCCTGGCTTCTCACTATGTGACAACTCAAAGGCTTTTTCTCACTTAGTAATTTATTATGAACATTTTTCTAGATCACCAAGTAATTTTTCATATAATCATATTTCTTTTTGGTGACTGCATAGCAATCCATTGGATAGATACACTGCAATTAAGGCAACTATCTCCTGTAGCTACGTGGTTAAGATCGTTCGTTATTTTTTCCATATTAAAAACAACTCTGCAACAAATATCTGTGTAACAAAAACTTTGTAAAATATAACTTTTTCCTTGGGTTAAATTTATGATACCTCATTTATACTTTGCAGTCATATTAGGAAATTTAACCAATACCCTTTACTTTCTTTGTACTTCTTATCCCAGTCAGATCATGTGCTTTGTGTTACTTTCCTTTAATTTTGTTTTGTTTTGTTTTTGTTGTTTTTCAGGAGTTATTCCTTCTTCTCTTGAATCCCCCTCGGAGCATCATTATAGAGCCTATTATGTATTGATTAAATAACCTTTGTTGAGAGTAATATTAAAATGGACAATTTTATTTATGAAACAATTGCTTAAAACTATTTAAAACATTCCATTGACTTGGAACCCTCAAAAATTGAAGCAACAGATAGTGTGTTACTACTAATTGGATTTTCTATTGATTATCTGACTGTTGTATTGCCTGAAGTGTCTATTTACCTCTTATGAAAGTACTACAGTATGGCTATTGCCTCATTAATCTATTATTGAACATGAAAAAAAGTTCATATTCCTTGAGAGCCTGCCATATACCTTACATATTCAGGGAGTTCTGCCTGCTTTAGATTTCAATGAGCAAAAATGAGACTTTCCCAAATGTGCAGAAACCAAATAGTAAGAAAGACTTGGGTCATGCGATTGTCATTGTGAATATGTGTACCTATAAGGTGTTAAACATAAGCAGGTGAAAGACCACACAGACTTTTGATAACAGAGATCTAATTATTTTTCTTATTGGCATTTAGGACACTTAGAATAGATCTTGGCCTGATGTGTAAACATCATTGAATAAAATTGTTGAGCAGGATTTAAGGCATCCTCCTGTTCTGTGAGTGCTTGCCATCTAGAATGACTTGCACATCATGTCTGGTTTTCTTTGCCTGGTGTCTTCTTCCCCAAGATCTTCCCATTCTGTTCTTGTGCCTCAGACATTGGTTCCAGTGTCACCCCTTTGAGAAGCTCTTCCTCAGTGGACTGCTCTCTCCCAGACCCTCTTATTTATCTCCCCTGTGTAACTTTCTGCTGTGTAAAATCATCATCTTCAGTGCTTGCTTCTTTATTTCCTGCTTCTGCTGAGTAAAGGAGGTGAGTTATTGTGTCTCTTGCTCACAGCACAGGCCATGCTTCAACTTAGTTCTGTATTGAATAATGACATAAATATAATCATAAAACAAGTACTAGTGGTATTGGATTAAAGCCTCACTAATAGTAACTCACATTTATCTAGCACTTTGTAATGGGCATTGATGTACATTATCTTACTTGGTTCTTGCTACTTTGTAGATTGGTTTTATTATCTTATTCATTTTACACATGGATAACTGAGGCTTATGGCCATTAGTTAATTTTTTCATGTTCCACCTAGAAAAGGAAGGAACTAGGAGTTAACCTAGACTTAGAACCTGGCTTCCAGCCACATACTGGTGACAAGATGCCATCATCACTGCTACCTTTTAAAGAAAGCAAGAGTCTTCATATTATTACAAATACAAAACTATAACAACTGAATTCTAAATCCTGAAAAATGGCATTACTTATTGTAATACAATTTAGCAAGGCTTATTCTTTTCACTGATCACTCCATAAAGTATTGGTTATCTGCAATGAGTTGCTTTTTTTGGCTTAAATGGGGTATACACCAAAGGCCATGCTTAGAAACAAATATTCAACCTTGAATCATTGGCAAAAGTAAAGGTAAATACAATCAGTGAAAGTAATGAATGTCTTTTAAAGGACTTGAATGCTCATAAAATTATCATCACTAGCAACAGATCGGGAGCACTGAGAAAGAGAAATAGTACAGAAAGGTGCTCAGCTGCTTCTTAGGTTATAACGTAATCCATCCTCAAAATTGGATGAAAACCCCAAAATCTGTTGCCAAATTATTTTTGACAAGGTGCCAAGAATATTCATTGGGAACAGAATGACCTTTTCCAAAGACCAAATGATCTCCTTGAGCAGAAAAATAAAACTGGGTTGTTTCACACCTCACCCAACATTAATTCAAAATGGATCAACTACCTAAATATGCATTGACACATTAGAAGAAAACCTTTCCTAGAAGAAACAGATAAATTTTCATTTCCTTGTAACAAGACAATGATCCTTAGATACAACAACAAAGCATTAACAACAAAGGAAAAATAGTCAGTTGGACTTCCTCAGAATTTACAATTTGTTTATCAAAGCACATTATCAGTAAATAAAAAAGATAGTCCATAGAATGGAATAAATCACTTGAAGAACATATCTCTAGAAAGGTTCTAGTGTCCAGAATATACAAAGCATTCTTACAGTTCACCAACAAAAGATAAAATGATTCACTTTAAGAAATAGGTAAGTGTCCTAAAAGGATATTTCCCCCAAAATATACAAATAGCCAATAAACACATGAAAAGATGCCTAACATTATTAATCACTAAGAAGAATGTGATCAGAACCACAGTGGTATCACCTCAACACACTAGAGTAGCTATAATTTTTTAAAGAGAAAATAACAAATGTTGGTGAAGCTATGGAAATTAGAACCCTCATATATTGCTAGCGAAAGTATAAAATGGCACAGCCTCTGTGGAAAACATTCTAATAGTCCTTTTAAAAATTAAACATAGAATTATCTTGTGATACAAGCAATTTTATACCTACATATATACCCAAAAGAATTGAAACCAGATACTCAAGCAAGCACTTACACACAAATGTGCATAAAAGTACTCTTCACAAGAGCCAAAAGAAGGAAACTGCCCAACTATCTGTCAACAGATAAATGGATAAACTAATTTTAGTACATGCATACAATAGGATATTGTTCAGCCATAATTAGAATGGAATCCTGATACCTGCTACATCATAGATGAACCTTGAAGAACTCTACACTTTAAAATTGCTAATTTTATGTGCACTTCATCTCAATTTTTAATTGTTTTTTTTTTAAAAGCAAAGAAAGCCTTTAGAGTCAACCGTGTGGGTATTACATGTATCTACCTGTCAGAGCAAATTCTCATGACTCACATGTGCACATCTCAGGTTGCAACTGCTTATAAAGTTATATGGGCATATGTGAGAGGGAGGGTGGTATGTATGCCAAGAAGAATTACACTGCTCTCTACAGAGTGGAATGCAACTGACCTGTACATTCTAGATACCAAGATATTTATTACAAAGGTGGCCTAGCTCTCTCTGTTGCAGCTCTTTCTGTTTAGCAATATTTGAAGAGCTTTTTCAGTTTCCCTTCCGTAATAATAGCGAAAGAGTCTATGGATAACTGAATCATCCCACTCTGAGGTTTTCCGAGAATTTGCCTCCAACTTCCCAACACCTGTGGCCACATTTCAGTGTACACACGGCATGACCCAGTAGGTTTCTAATGTTGAACTATTTCATTTTTTACCAAGTAAGAGCAACATATGCAAATATCATGCTTTTATTCTTCTGTAAATTTGCATCAGTCATATAACCATATACATACTCTTAATTACTCCTAGAATAAACAGTATTATTGCCAACAATGCATATAGTTTGAAATAGCGCTGCATTTTTTAACAACTGAATGGTTGCTTCCTAAGTTTTTCCCCATTTATTTCAATTATTGTAATTCTTTCCAGTTAACCCTCTGCCACTTTCAATTCTCACTGAGAAAGTCACACAGAGCTAAATGACAGTAGATACCATCTTGCTTGTATTAGCTTTTTGTTGCTGGGACACAATACCCAATGCCAAGATTTCAGAGATTGCAGCCCAGAGTTGGCTGGCTGCAACACAGAAGCATCATGGCAGAGAGACATAATGGAGGGAGCTATTGCTTCATCTTAGCCAGGAAGCAGAGCCCAGGGAGGAGTACACCCTCTAAAGGTCACTCAGTGACCCTCCTCCAACAGGGCTTCACCTCCTAGCCACGTAATTTGTCCATTGTGGATTTGTCCATTGTTGAGTAAAACACCTCTATGATCCAGTCTCCTGCAGGAGTCTCTTAATCTAGTCAAGTTAACAATTAACCATCACATTGGTGTGCAAATTGAGAAGTTCAGAAGAAAGATAAAGTATGTGAGTGCTGACAAACTAAAGCTGCAGCCAACCCACAAAGGACACATGAGGAATACATTTTTATTTTCATGTAAGACATGACAACCAAGTCAGCCCTCTTTATCAGCAGGTTCTGCATCAGTAGATTCAACCAACCTCAGACAGAAAATATTTGAAAACAAAATAGTGTCTGAAGAAAAACTCTAAAGACATTTTACTTGCCCTTGTCTCCAATACAGTATAACAACTATTTACATTTCATTTGCATTATACTGAGTATGAAAAGTAACCTAGAGATGAAAGTATACCGGAGGATTGCATAGGTTATATGCAAATTCTGAGCCATTTTATGAAGGACTTGAACATCCTTAAATTTTGGTGAAGGCGGGTCCCAGAAGCAATTCTAATGGAGGCTAAGGGACTACTCTCTGTGTATCTCAGCTTTGGATATGTTATTCTATTGTTACAACCTCACCATCTCTGTGCCTCCCATGACAATAGAGATTTATTCCTCACATATGAAGAATTTTGCTGGTATTTTCATAAGACTTGCGTTAAATCTATAGATTGCTTTGGTACAACGACCATTTTAATTATATTAAGTCTGTCTATCAAAGAGCAGTGACGTCTTTCATTTTATAATCCTCTTCAATTTCTTTAGAGTTCTGTAGTTTTCATTGTAGAAGTCTTTCACCTATTTAATTTATCTCCTATTTAATTTTTTTAAAGCTAATGTGAATGGAATTACAGTCCTAATTTCTTTTTCCATGAGTTTTTTATTGGTGTACAAGAACACCATTGATCGTTGTGTGATTTATAGCCTGCCATTTTGCTGAATTTGCTTACCGTTCTAAGAGTCTTCTGGTAAAGTTTTTTTTTGTTTTGCTTTGTTTTGTTTGTTTAGGTTTTCTATGTAAAGGATCATATCAAGTAGAGATTAATTTGATTGCTTCTGTTCTTATTTATATCCTTTTTTATTTCTTTCTCTTGCCTAATTGCTCTGCTGACATTTTGAGTACTATATTGAACAGGAGTAGTAAGCTTGGACACAGCCCTAAAATCTATGTGGAACCAGAAGAGATCCAGAATAACAAAAGAGATCCTGAGCCAAAAAGAGGAAAACGGGGGTGGGGGGTGGGGGACCTCACAGTTCTGGATTTCAAGTTATACAATACTGCAAAGCTACAGAACAAAAAAATCCCATGCACCTCCAGGCATTTGATTTTTGACAAAGGAGGCAAAACCATACATAGGTGAAAAGACAGCCTCTGTAGCATATAGAGCTGGCAAAGTTGTTTTCTACTTGCAGAAGATTGAAAGTAGATCCATATTTCTCACCTTGTACTAAAGTCAAACCAAAAGACCTGAATATAAAAACAGACACTTTGAAACTGCGGGAAGGCAACGTAGGGGAAACACTGGAAGCCTTAGGCAGAGACAAGGAGTAGATGCACATTTGAATCACCTGAGGAACTTTGTGAAAACACACTTTTAGCCTCAGAGGTTCAGGTCGCTTAGTCTGGAATGGAACTCAGCTACCTACATATTTTTAAAGCTTGGCAGATAATCTTTTTGGCGGGCTTTTTCTGAATGTTACTCAAGGCAAAAAGCTGCAGAAACTTCCTTTTACCCTAATTAGTGGTTAATGACCTTTATTCTGATTAAGTAGCTTTCTACTTCAGGGATATGGTTTCCTGATATATGATGTTAATATCCTTGAGTTCTGGGTTTTCTGTGCCTAGTGTTTTTGCTGATGGGCATATAATATCTTCTTTTATGAAGAGATGGAATTCTGAGACCACTTTCCTTGTTTTCTAAACTGCATAGGATCTGCTTAGAACATTAACACCTTCTGATGCCTCCCGAACCTTGTGAGATCATGCTCAAACTGGGTCTTTTGATGGTTTAGTCCTTTAAAAATGGCTCCTTAGAAGTACATTGTTGGTGTTGTAGTTTAGAAATGACCAAAGCTAGCCACTTGAGGGTTTTAACCCCTACTTGAAGAAATACATTATAACTTTCTCTTATTTTTTTTCATTTGGTCATACCATAGCATTTGTATACCTTACAGTGTCACTTTCCTGTTTAAAATCATCCTTCATGCAGCTGAGGTTTTACAAGGCATCCAGCCTCCCTAATATACCCTCCTACATGTGCTCTATAAGCACCAACGCATTCCTGCCTCATTGGTTCACTGCTCAATGCCTTGTTCTCTAAGCTCCACTGAACTTTCTGTTTTGTGTTAATTCATCCGCTAACTCGCTCCCCAAGCCTATGCAGTTTCTGTTCCTTTTGCCTGAGGTGCTCTCCAGACTCCTCCCATTTTGGCCCTCTCCTTCTCCTTCTTCAAGTCTCATATGGGCTGTCTTTTTTTTAGAGGAGTCAGGAAAGGCTCTGTGTATCTCCTCTACCCCAGCAGTTATTTCTCTGTTCATATTGTTTATTCATTTCTGTTATCCCCAACTTCACTGTAAATTTGAGAACAGAAACTAGTGCTAGTATCCAGCATAGGACTGGCACATAATCAGTGCTAAGTGAGTGCATGCCAAATTGAATGTGCTGTTAAAAAAAAAAAAGTGGTGCTTTATGCAACCCAGCCCTTTATCAGACCTCACATTTCTGACTGCAGATTACCAGCTTAGGCGCTGAAAGTTATCACTGAAATTTAGCCATAATAACTTTATACTAAAAAGACTCAATGACTTAGCAACAGTAAGGGTTTTGCAGGTAACTTAAACGTTTCACATTACTGTAGGGGGTGGGGAGTTAAACACGGTTCCATTTTTTCACATAGGGGAAAACAAACAACTTGAAAATTTTAGGAAATGGAACATCTCTAAAATTTTGTTTTATTAGAATAATAGAAGCCCAGGGAATATCTACAAATTAGTTTATGTGTCAGGACACCCATTTTGAAGAACAATAGAAGCAAACCAGAAGCTATGTTTAAATCAACAGCGCTAGTTCAGATTCTTGTGGCAGGGGAATTGTCAAAATCTGTCCTACAACTCTAGAACAAGAGTAAGTAAGCTTTACTTTGTAAATAAAGTTTTATTGGAACTCAACCATTGCACTTGCTTGAGTAGAAGCCATGAGCATTTTCATTCTAAAATAGCAGAGCTGAGTAGTCCCAATAGAAAGGAGCGCATATGACCTGCAAATCTTAAAATAGTTTGCTCTATCTGCAGGCTCAATCAACTTTAGATCAAAAATATTTAAAAAAAACAACTTCATCTGTGCTAAAAAATATATCCTCTAAATAATGTGCTATAATTCTTTATATAACATTGTCATTGTATTATGTATTATAAGTAATCTAGAGATGGTTTAAAATGTATAGAAGGATAGTCAGAAGTTATATGCAAATATTATGTCATTTTATATAAAAGAGTTGAGCTTCCAAATCTTACTGCTTAGGTGTGGGGGTCCTAAAACCACTCCCCTGCCACACAGAGGGATAACTGTATTTAGTACTAGCACTTAATCATCGCTGATCCTCAGGTCAGCAAATGAGTAACACTGTTTACACTGACTCAGGGTTAGTCAGGGAGCTCTGAAGGGTGTTGAGCACAGCGCCAACACATAGGTAACCCAGATGTATGTTGGCTGTGATTGACATTATTGTGGTCATGACTGATAAGCAGACACCAAACAAAGCTCCAGCCCTGCTCCAGAAAGCAAGAACGCAGATATCCTTGGCGTCAGGAATCTTTTAAGCAAAGACCAAGTCTGGAGAAAAGACTATGCTTTGGTGAAAGTTGGTGCTTTCTCTAAAGAGGTTCATTCTTTGGGATGGTTTCTATCACTTAAGTTTCTCTCCCTGAAAAGTATGGGGGACCAAGTTCCATTTGTGATTAGTCAGTATTTCATTCAAGATCTCCCTCCCAGAGATGTGGCAGAGTTTTAATATATCTTGGGTGTGTGGTTTGCTTTCACTGGAAGAATATTCTAAAGGCAAATAAAAAGGTTCATTGTGTCTGCTTATGGTGTGCAGGTTTGTTTGCTCACAAGCCTGAATCACCAGCCTCTTTACTGTGGGAAAGGAACTTGAATTAGCAATAAGACAATGAGTGGGGTTTTGATAATACCATGGAGGCAGAATATTGATTGTTTCTCCTTACATTAACGTAAGCTCTGCAAGGGTAGACATTTTTATCTATTATAGTCAGTGACTTGATGCTGAGGACAGTGCCTGGGACATAGAACATAACATTGTCAATAATAAGCTACCATCAATTCAGTACTGTTTTAAATCAATTTATATTTTTATTAGTCACAACATATTTATCTCTTAAAATGGTCATGGATGTGAAGAAGAGACAAAAAATTTCCATATACATTATAGATAATTTACCAAGTACCTTTGATAATCATGAAGCCCTGGAAGTCCATGGCCTGAAGGTTCAAAGTTATAGGCCAATTCAAACAAGGAACCTAGGGTATAAAGGCATTCTGCAGTTAGCCTAAGGTCTTAACTTAATTAATAGTTAACAAAGAACAAGGCCAAAGACTGGTGTTTTCTGAAGGCCAGTTAGAGGTCAAGAATGCAGTATCTCCATAGACTTCCTAAAGGCTATCTCTTAGCAGCTTGGTGAAAGCTCCTATGGCAGACTGGAATCTGAATCAAGGCCTTGTCGTGACCTTATCTCACCTCCGATGGAAGACAGGAGGGCAGTTAGGACATGTGAGGCACAGGACCAGCTTCGCAGTGTGTAACCTGTGCAGACTCACAGGACACCGTGCTAGAAAGACTGTGCTTGATTTAAAGTCCTGATGTCAACTACTTGAACCTTTTAATTCTCGAAAAAGCATTTTTCACCAGACCCTGCAAAGTGTATAACTGGTACTATGTAGGCAAGATGATTTCAGTCTAACTTCATTTTATTTCTAGTTTGCTAGAATCCCACAGTAAGCAGAATAGGTAAGAGACACAGCCTTCATTGTGTTTCTAAGATCTCATGGACCAGCAGCTCTCACTGACGGTTCAAAAGAAGGGTTCACTTGAGGGTGAGCGGCTTACACTTTGTGCCTCAGCCCAGTCCTGCCTGTGGAGGACCTGCAGACATCTCCACACCTGCAGTCCACCTGCTGCTCTCCTACTTTGGCTCTCTATTGTGCCTGTGTGGGCAATGGATTTTCATCAGCCAGATCAGGTGGTACACAGAAACCTGCCCTAGGGACATGTTCTTAGCTTTTTTTTTTTTTTGAAAGTGTTCTTTATTTGTTCAGTCTGTGTTGAAGGAGAATTATATTTCCCCTCTCTCTATGAGACTTGACATGGTCGGCTGATGCCTGCTCTGCTGTGTAAATGAAATCTGATATAAGGCTGAATTGTCAATAGCATGAAACATTTTATAGGCAGAGCAAAAGCACAGATGGCCCTGTGGTCACATCCATTGTGTCCCACTGTAACAGTGGTGGGTAGCAAGTGAAAAGAAGTCTGGAAAGTCTGGTTCTCATCTTTATTTCCCGGATGACCTCTGACAATAGTTCTCAGCCTGTTTTTTCACCTGTGAAATACAGATTATAAAACTATCTCTATCTCACATGGTTTTTTAGGGGGATCAGTGAGTTAATGTGTCAAAATATGTTTTGTGACTCATAAAATGCTAGCTAGGTTTTTGAGACCGTTCAGTTTTTAGAAGGAAATTGTTCTACAATATGGGTCCATTCTGCCACCTGCCAAGGCTGGACATATATATTGCACAAAGTCACGCAGTATGAGTGAGAATTTATCGAAGAAAAGAAGGAACTGGCAAAGTCAGGGTCAGCCTGATTAGAGAAGAGAAGAGCATCTGCTGAGGCTGATGCACCCTATGGGATAGATTTGTGTGCCAGGGAAGGGCATTTTCCCACCCTAGTGCCGCCTGTCACCCTCCTTTTTTCACAGGGCAAGTGTAACTGCAGTTTTGTTAGTAGGAGATAGTGAAAAGACTTTGGCACCAGGAAGCCTGTGTGTGGATGACAGCTGTTTACAGGAATTTAAGTGGGAATAAAGCTCCCAGCACCTGGGAACTTTGGGTCCGAAGAAATGTTTCACTGCCAGAGGACACTATTTGTCCCATGAGAAGAAGAGGCTAAACACATCATTCCAACTCTGAGTTAAGCCCCTCTGCCTCCACACTGCTCTAACCTGATAATCTGGGTGAGCAGCTAGAGTCATTTTAGATAGCCCTTGTACTTTAGGAGGACCATTACATTTGAGAGACAGAGACCATCACTGACCACAGTGTTAAAACCTAACTAGTCCATGCCAGGGTTTCTTGATGATTGGTTTAGATTTGATGAAGATATGAAGACTTATTCAGACTAAATCCAAATCCATCCATTAATGAATTATTATAAGAGGATTCTGTTTTTAAAGATTTACTAGGTTCCTTTGGGTTAAAATGCCATCACAGTCAATTCCTCTTGCAAACTTCGTACCTGATTTTCCTTATCGTCTCAAAATGCTGAACATCCTTGTCCGTCTTTTTTATTCATCCTTTTCTTCCTAGCATGGTATGTCCTATTCTTTCCTAGCTTCAAACCCCTATCTTATATAAGTGCCTTAGTAGGTGCAGAGTCCAGTTGTGGGGCAGAATAAGGAGAAACCACAGGAGATAAATAATTATAGTATAAATTTTGCACAAAATGTTCTAAAAGATCAGTAATAGCACAATTAATTTTATCAAGGACAAGGTTGTGGGTTGAACTGTGTGATTAAAGATAGGATATTCTGGAGCAAAGAAAAAGTAAGAAGGACAATCTAGGTAGAGATGTGGAACTTCAGAGGAGACAGAATACATGCAATGTTTAGAGCAATGTAGCACATAATAGATGCTTCGTAAATATTAGTAGTCCTAGTCATTGTTATATAGTCAAGGAATTTCAGATGTCTGCTGTGGGTAAAATATAGGAAGGGAAGGTATGGAAATGAAACTGAAAATGTGACTTGAGATTATTGTGTGTGTGTGTGTGTGTGTGTGTACACATATACATGTGAAGGACCTTGGGTAGTATGTTACAGGAGTTACGTTTTTTATTTTCATTAAATTTCAGCCAAATAATCTATACTCTTCAGTGTCTCAGTGAGGGCAGGCTTGGTTATGTTGCAATAACAAATAATTTACAAATGTCAGAATCTTAAGGCATAAAAACTGCGACTTCTAATCCACGTACTGTGCATGTCACAAGATGTCCATGATCTTTGTACAATATTGTCCTCTTTTCGTGGCCAGGTCCCAAAGGGACACCCAACACTAGTTCGTTTCATTAGGCAAAGCGAGTCTCAAGGCCACACCTAACTTTAAACAATTCACGGAAGAAATGGTGGTTACATGACTGTGCAGTTGTCAAAACTCATGAAATTGTATGCTTAAAATCAGTGAATTTTATCGGCTCTAAATTACACTTTCACAAGTCTGACTTTAAAAAGTATCAAAGTGTATTTGTAAGGAGCTAAGTTTTTAAAATGACTAAAACTCATAATTTAAATAGCCACTTAAGATATCATTTGACTGTTAAAAATTAATTTTCTGGATCTTCAGAGGTAAGTTATAGCCTGTAGTGTGTTGCTAAGAATGTTTTCCTTCCAGGGAAGAGTGGACTCTGATATGTTTCATTTGCTTATTTCTATGGCATTAATTCTTCCCTCCATGGCTGACTTCAAGCCACCAATGTGATGTCATTGAGTTGAACCAGGAAGAGACATTAGAAACCAATCTAGCATCAACTGAAAGTATAGACATTATACTAAGCTGCAAAGTCATAAGCATTTTCTTGATCTTCCAAGATTTTGCAAATCCCCAATTTGCTGATAATGTGGGATTAGTGTGATATGAATTGTACAAAATACTCTAGGAGGACCAGGTCTGTAACTTATGGCAGAGTCCTTGCCTCAATGCTCAACGCCCTCGTTCAGTTCCGAGCATCAGGAAAAAAGGCTCTGAGAGCATAATGGTAAAGAAATTAATGTTATCAAGTACATTTAAATTTGTTACTTTTTATTACTAATTTAATAATGATATAAGTATTACATATCAGATACCACAGCTTTGAAAAGTAACCTACTAGAATCCATAAATTAAATCCAATAGAATCCATAAATTTAAAGATAGATAGAACCTTAGATATTAGCTAGACACTTCACAATCGAGGAGACCTAGACAGGTAAAAGACATGTTCAAAGGAGTCACCCAGCTACCCCTCTCAGGTGGCAGGACTGGGACCAGGACCGAGGTCTCCTGACTTCCTGCATAATTTCTGTGTATGGCTTTCCCTGCCCCATTAGGTACTGTGAGGCTGCAGGTTTTTGTACTGCTGTACCCAATCCTCTTTCCGATATCAATCTTACAAGCATTATTTTTCTAAGGTCAAAACATTCAGCTTGGCAGGGCATGGTGGCACATGCCTGTAACTCCAACATTCAAAAGGAAAAGGCAGGAGGATTGCCATGAGTTTGAGGCCAGCCTGGACTACATAGGTGAGTTCAGGGCCAGCCTAAGCTACATTGCTACTCTGTTTCAAAAAGCAAAACCAAAAACAAATAAAACATTCAGCAAAGTCAGGTCTGCAGTGAAGAAGTATCTGGCAGAGGCTGGGGTAGGATTAGGGGAACAGGTGCTGTCTGATAGCTACTGGCCCCCAAAAATACATTTTGCCTTGGAGAGAAAGAAGATAAGCTGACAGCCTGTCTGAGCACTGTGGTTTTCCCCCAGCCCACTTTTTCAGGGGCTCCTTGGCCTGTAGGACTGTAGTCTTTCCCTGCCCCTCCAGCACACCCTACATTAAGAACAGCAACAGCTACTGATCAGAGCACATCCACTAAGCACTGTCACATCTCAACCAAACTTCGGGAAGCTGAGAAGTGTCTTTGGGAGGAGTCTGTTCCTGAGGTCTGAGGGTAGAGTAATAACAATAATAACAATTTTATCATATAATTATTGTCTGAAGCCCAGCCCAGCTCAGATAACCAAATATGTTTCATACTTGGGATTCTGACCATTCAGTTTTAAAAGCTGTTTTCTTCTTTCTTCTTTTCTTCTTCAGTTTAACAAATTCTTGCTTTTCCTTCAAGGTCCATCTCAATGTCACTTCTTTGAAGATTCTTTCTGACCCTAACCTTAGCGTACCTCCCACTGGCTTCTCTGAGTTTATTGCTTCTTCTATCTTGTTTCTAGAACACTTTGAACCTACCTTTCCTGCTTCTGAAGCACAGAGAATTTGTGAATATTTATTCAGATGTCTATCTTCCCCACTAAGGAAAATATTTACTTCTTGAAGTCAAGGCCCATGTATTAGTCATTTTTAGTTTCCTGCATCCACCTTACTGCCTGACCTGGTTCATGGGGCTGGAAAAGGGAGAAACAGACAGACAGAGTCACAGAGAGACAAAGACAGAGACCCTTGGAAATTAGCAGCAAAGTCTCTAGGAAAAGTGGAGTTTCCTCTGAGCTTGATGCCCTCCCCTTACCAAATGCCTGTACCGATCCCCAGGTTATACTCTCAAGTTTACTGTGCAAGGCCTGTTTGCTTAAAAGGCAGTTTTCTGTCCCCTCCCTTCTGCCATTCTAATTTCTAGATGTGCATCCAGAAATCTTAATTGCTACAAGTCTTCGGCCTTCCGGGTGATATTCTGACCTGGGTGACCTGCAGAAAACTTTTGAGAGGCACTGATCTTGACCAGATGGTTCCAGGAACACAGCAGTTGAGAGGACTGGGGGTACAGACTAGAGCCCCACGCTGCTCCCTTTGTGGACTGTAGAGGGAGCTCTGCAGCCTGCCTGCCTCTCCAGAAGCACAGAGCTGGAAGGTGCTTCCGGCATCACCCTTCATCTTCCCCTGACCCCACCCCAGCCCTCCCACCTCACCCAGCACACAATCACACAGAAGAATGCCCGGAGACCTCTCTTCCGGAATACCTGATGGGCGGAGCTGCTGTCCACCACTTAGTTATTCCAGGTGGTAGAATAGCCATTCAGGGTCTCGGCACTAGCCATGACCAGAGCTCCAAATGCAGGTTAACAGGCCTGGACTTGGAGACCTCCAGCAAATGCAGTGTCAGAGCAGATCCTTGCTGACCACCCTTGAAGCTGTCTACCCTGAGCTGGCCTCAGCAGTAACACTGCTGGGTCCTTGAATCAGCCATGCACTCCAAGGCTGCCATGTGCATAATACACTGGCCTGTGCCCTCCCAGCTGAGGAGTAATCTCCTAGGAAAGGACCTGTTCCTGCCTTGTCACCCACCATCCATTTTCTCTGCAAGCCCCACGTGATGGGTCTCAGAGCTAAACACCAACACCAACCTGACAAGTTCTCGGCAGTCTCTGTCACTCTCACTCATACAACCGAGTATGTTTGTTTCCCAGAAGAGGATCTTTTTCTATTCCTACTCATCCTGTTACTATAATTATACCCACATGGGGTCTAATTGATTTTAATTTCACCCTGAGGTTACCCTGGGTTACAACGCTGAACCTCTGGCCTTGGAGAGATCTCCTTTCTTTATTTAGCATTTAAATGAGCATCCCAGGGAAACATAGGAAGTAATTAGAAGGAGAAACGCAGTGTTGAAAGGGACAGGCTCCGAGGCCCTCAGACAGCCCAAGGAGCTCAGCTGTCATTCGGAGCTGGGGTGGTGAGCTGGCTGCCTGGAGCAAGATGCACTGGGCACTGAGGAACAGTGCCGCTGCCCCAGGAGCCGGTGGCTGCACGCTGGCGCAATCTCAGTGCAGCTTGACCGTGATTCCGCAGCTTCTGTTCATGCACCAGCACGTCTCTTTGAAGTCTTCCACATTACTTTACTTGAAGTTTGTGCATACATGGCAATACTGTGACAGTTTCAATTGAACGTTCTTTTTTCCATAACAATTTCAGTGTTTGTCTTATCTATTAGAGCCCGCGTCCCCCTTATAGGTTGCAAAAGGTGGTGATAACATTTTGTCATTTCTGCTTGATTTTCAACTCTTCCCCTGGAATGCAGATTCCATGGGATCTTTTCAGAGGCTGTCACGGGGTGTGTATTACATAACTGAAGCATAGCTCTTTATTTTCAGGTGGCAAAAATTCTAAAACTAGTAGGATATGCTAGTGTTATTTGAATCTCTAAACTATGAGGCAAATTATACAACTAGATAGTTGGTTTCCTAAGGGAATGACCTAGGGAAAGATCTATATAACAAGCTTGTACAAGCACACACACATGAATAGATCACAAATAAATGCTGCAGAATTCTGCTGTTCACACCCCACTCTGTCCTCCTGTAGCTCCTGTATTATATTGTAAGATATCATATTATATTATCTATAACTATCTGGTTATCTGAGCACCATTCTGACTTATTTCTTAAACCTGAAGAGTGCCAGTAGCCCTAGCCCAGCAGTTAGTGCTTGCTGGTTATTTGAGATGGAAAGTGGTCCCGGTTAAACCTTTGTTTTGAAAGTGAGGAAACAAAAGGCCCCAAAACACCTGACTAGTTGGCCAAGATTGTAGCAGTGAGGACAAATGCACGTGTAATAAGCAAGAGACTTTTCAGTCAGATCAAAGCACTTATCAAATGCCGCTGTCAAACTTCTCAGTGTCCCACACCACTGGCTATGTGAAAGGCAAACACACTGCAGGAGATAAGGCACCTGGCTGCGGCTTTCACCTTTCTCGTCTGCAAAGCTCTTTGTGTATTGATCCAATAGCGTGACCAAATATCAGAATTCAGGAATGGACAGATGTAATGCCCAGGTGAAATTCAACCAGTTAAGAAGACTATTGCCTTCAGCTTGACAGTGATTCTTTCACAAAGTCTCTCTGCTTTTGAATTAAGTTACACTAAACTAGGAGTCTCCCGTTGCTGGTTCCCTTTCATGTAGTTTCAGGTTTGCTCAGGAATCCTTGGTGCTCTGTCTCCTTGTGGTGCACCTGGCCAGGAACACAGAGGGTCAGGGATCGGCCTTCCCTTTCCAACAGCTCCCAAAGGCTCAGCTCTACATGCACCAGAGTCTCCTCTCACTGTCATTTCCCCCTTTCTGTTTTCCATGGCATTTGGAATTTGTCTTTTTCCCCTGAAGAAGGGTGCAGTCCCAGAGAAACCAAGGCAAGGCCATGGCGACTCTTCCTATGAAACTTTCCCAGCTCTCGCTCCCCCACCCCAAGTTTATGAAGTGAAACCTCCTTGGTTCGCAGAGGCCTCGATCACCATAGCACACCACCTGCACCAGTGTACAGCAGGGAAAAGGTCCATCAGCAGTTCCAGGAGTCAAACGAGCCCCACAGGACAGCCCACTCTGCTGGGACAGCCCTGTACACTCAGGCCAGGCAGGACATCAGCATTCCGTGGGGTAGGGCTTCTGTCTCCTCTCCCCCCTCCCTGCTAGATATTCAGCAAACCCACAAGTGGAAGAAGCCTCTAGAAACTCATACACCCTACACTAGAAAACTGGCAGCCAGTTATACAGCCTGGAGAAGAGGCAGAGCAGGACAGAAAGGAGGCAGAGAAGAGCAGGGAGCCACCAACACGATAGAGTACAATCAGCAAGTCACATGTCCTCCTGCCTCCGTCCACTGTCACCGGCCCAAGCCAAGAGCAGCTGTCCCTTTCCCAAGCCAGCAGCCAGTCTCACTGTGTTCTGAAGCCAACCCTTAGTGTTCTACTGAAGCAAACTGAGTGAAGCATACGTGGAACTGAGTATCTTCAAAAAATACTAATGCCTGTTTTCTGCATGCAGGCCTTCTGATTTCATTGATTTGAGGTGCTAAGTAGACAAGTGGAGTCGAAAGTTCCCTGGGTGATTCAGTGGTTTGGGAACCACTGCATTATTGGCCAGGAAATTCCTAGGACCCATGCCTACTTCCCTCAGAGGAGATCCTGGAAACAGGCTCTACTTCCTAGGGAAAGACTGCATCACCTTTGGGCCAATTCAAATCTATCCAATATTTATTGAGCACATATTAAATGTTGTATGACTTTGTGTTTTTAAAATCCTCCTCAAACAAAAGAGTTTCACAAATACTGAGAGATGATGGTTTTAAAAAACAAGCATTCACTAGGGCAGTATAAGAGGAGGCAGAGGTGTGAGGGCCTCTTTCTATCTTCGTTGAACCAAAACAGTGTACAAGAGCTAGTCACAAATACGATGTGTTTAAATTTTTAAAAAATCATTTCAGTAAAAGATACACTGCCATTAATCCCCCTCAAAATAGCCCCCCTTGCTTTGAACACATTTCCCCCATAATAATTCTTTCTACTTTCTAAAACAGTTCTGGAATCCTTTGTCCTATCTCTACTAGGTATGTTAAACAAACAAACCAACAAAAAAATACAGTCAGTGCTGCTGCCAAGTGTCACCCAAAGGAAAAGCAAGTTCATAAAAACATTGTGATGTATCTTCATCTCCCTTAATCTCTGGGCCTAGCACAGCACTGTGTGACCTCCAAAGTCAAAATAACTATGAAAGGTAAATGGTTTTGAATTAAGAACATCAAGACACCCATGACTGTGCAATTAATGGTACTCACGAAAAGCTCTTGCAGAAGTGCTGCAGAAAGCTGTGAGTACAATGGGCTAAGTGTTTTTGAGTGAGGGCAGTGTGTGGAAATGTGTCTTTTACTGTAATAAAATCTTAAAAATTTAAACATTCACAGCATTTTTAATCATACTTCATATACAAACTTGATGCACACAATAAATACATGATCATATGTAACATACACAAACTTCATGCTGATTTTTTTTATGAATAGTTCGAAAGTCAAGGAAAGACTTGGGCTCATGAGTCAATCCAATCTTATTCTCAAAAGCTAGCTCTGTTCTTTATTATCTGACAGACATAACAGATTTTTTATCCTCCTTAGCCTCTGTTTCCCTTTTTCCAATACCTACTCCACTGGTTTCTTTTAAGAATAAAACGAAATAATGCCAGTGAAGTGCAAAGTGCAGTATCTTAGTCAGTGTGGCTTTTCTCTCCAGTGCTAGTGATCTCATCCAGGCCCTGGCACTTGGAAGGTAACTGCTCTACCATTGAGCTCCATGCCCAGCCCCTACCATGATCTTTCATCATCGTTGTCATCATCATCATTATCGTCACCATTTTAGTTACTTTTCTTGTTGCTGAGACAAAATACCCAATACCCAAAGTTAAAGGAGGAAAGGCTTAGTTAGCTCACAGTTTATAGGGGTTTCAGTTCACAATAGGCTGGCTCCAAGGCAGGGTGGCATCATAGAGGAAAAACAATTCATGACAGGCAGAAGGTAACCAAAGAATACAGGGCAACCCCAGCTCTTTCTATCCCTTATGTCTTATCCAGGGTACTTAGGGTGGGTGAAACTCACACCCTTAATGTGAATTGGTTCTACCATTGCACTATGGAAAAATTTCAGCACCACACACTCTAGCCACCTTTCAAAAGCTCCACCCATGACCACATGAGGCTTTGGGGGGGGCATCTAGACACCAGCCACAGCAATCAACATCATCATCATCATC
>PVJX010020607.1:0-33088 GCA_004027295.1 Dolichotis patagonum | reverse complement strand
CACTTCTCTAGCCTCTGACCTTCTCTTTCCCTATCATAGTTCTCTCACAGTGCCTGATGGCTCAAGTGCCCTTTCCCCTGCTCCTGACATGTCCTGGGCCTGCACACTTTCCTCCGTCCCATGGCCACTTCCTACTTGTTCATGGTTTGTAGGAGCACCATCTCCTCTGGGAAGGGCCCTCCAACGGGCAGGCTGGGTAAGACCACATCACACATCACTCACTGCCTCAGTGCTCGCCCCCAAAGCCACTGGTCAGCGAGGTGATTTCCTCTATGCAGTGATTCCATCTCAAGGCTCAAGGCTCACTCTTCTGCCTTCCTCCAAGGCCTCAAATTGTCTAGCTTCCACCAGCAGAGGATAAAGAGAGAGTAGATACCATATACCTGCTTCCCCTCCCCCCATACTGGTGACTGAACCCATGGCCTTTGCATTGAGCTATATCCCCGGTCCTTTTTATTTTTTTTTTGAGACAGAATCTAACTAAATCTGTAGATTGCCCACACTGAGCTCAAATTTTCAATTCTCCTGCCTCAACCTCACAGATTGCTGGGATTATAGGCCTGCCCCACCATACCCAGCGCACACAACCTGCTTCTTACTGACACTTCTCCCAGACCAGTGATGAAAACTGTTCATGTGGCCCCGCCTAGAAGCAAGGAGGGCTGGGAAATGTAGTTCAACTTAGTCAGCCCCTCCACAGCAGCACCTCTGCACAGACCTCACCATTTGTGCCATCATGGCTTGAGCTTCCTCAGGCTGCTATAACAGGGTACACTAAACTGAGGGTGGCCTGGAAAATAGAAACGTGTTGTCTCAAGGCCAGAAGAACAGAATCAATGTGTCAGCAGGGCCAGGTTCCTTCTGAGGACACTGAGAAAAGATGGGGACCAGGCCTCTCCCTGCATGCCTGGTACCTTCCATCATCCTTAGCCAGTTTCCCTTTGTCCCTTCGCATCTCCTTCCATGCTTTCCCCTTTTCTAAATAAATTGGTCATACAGGATTCACGCTTACCCTAATCATCTTATTTTAACTTGATTGCCTCTGTAAAGGCCTTGTTTTCAAATGAGCTCCCATTCTGAGGTTCAAGGGGTTGGGACTTGAATATGTCTTTTCGAGAGACATAATTCAATTTATAGCAATCATCATCTCCATGTTATTAGCAAGAGCACAGTCATTTTTACCATCATCACCAACTACATCTTCATGGTTCATGCAAAAGGGCAGAGAGAAAGGCTGGTAAAACTAGAGGCTGGGTCAGATGGAAGTAGATTCAAGTCCTTCTGTTTTAATCTTCCAAGAAAATGTGGTGCCCAAGCAAGGCCTTGAAAAAGTAGGAAGTAGACAGGGGCAGAGGAAAATATACCAGACACAGGAGCCTCTAGGAGCAGAGGCCACTGGGAAAAACTTTTCTTCTGAAGGGAAGACGCCATCTGCCAGGGCGCCTGACAGTGCCGAGGACAGACATGAGCTCAAAACACGGTGTTTCCAGCTGGTCTCTCCTACTACAGGTTTTGAAATGTGATGCACAAAAAGAAGAGAGATCCCATTGAAATGGAAATGCATTATGACGGGTAAAACAGGGAGGAAATGGAAACTACATTACCTTTCAAGGATATTTTATGTCACTTTTGAAAGAAATTCTCCTAATAAAAACAGCCCCAATGCTAATTGAAATAATAGAAATAAGAGCATACCAAGCTGGAGGAGAGATGCCACCACGCTAACGGTGGCTGTGTTCTAAAATCTCAGCCATTTTGGGGGTACAGTTAAGGTGATGAACATGGGGCGGAACCTGGGAGGAGCCAGGAGACCTCCTGACCACCTGTCAGCAGGGGCCCTGAGCTTCAGGCCTTGTGAAGTCATGAGTATGGCTTCAGGCCTTGTGAAGTCATGAGTATGGCTTCAGGCCTTGTGAAGTCATGAGTATGGCTTCAGGCCTTGTGAAGTCATGAGTATGGCTGTTCGGCGAGACTCATTTCTTCCTACACATGCAAGCCCATGCTGCCCCTCCAAGGGCTGTGGTTGGCAGAGGCCTGTCGTCCCTCCATGGGGTCCTATAAACCAACCAGCTTCAGTCCTCCTGAACCCTCAGTCTGCCTTTCCACAGTCACTTCATCTTGACCTCTCTGAGTCCTTTCTATAAAATGGGAACTGATTCCTCTGGGCACTTTTGTTGGGCCTCATGGGAGCCCCCACTTGAAAAGTGAGCTCTTGGACAGAGGTGTTTGGAGAATTAACTACATGCCAGGCTCTTAAGTGCTATGGGCTTGGCTCTTAGTACATGCTCGGTAAATGTTATTTTCCTCTGCCTATAATGAATTGTTGACTCCATGGCTAGAGAGGAGCAGAGGGTAGTGGGGCTGTGATATGAAAGTCCTGGGTTCAAATCTGTACCCTGAAAATGCCAACTGTGACACTAGGCAGGTTGCTCAGCCCCACTGAATGTCAGTGAGGATAAACAAAACACCAAGCGACATTTCAAGATGCTGGAAACAGCATGCAGCATACAGTAAGTGCTGAGTAAATACTGATCACTGCTGTTATTCTCATCTTGCTGGCATTGGCATAGGGGTAGAGTCATTGACACTGTGTCTAAATCCCAACACTCAAACTAGGTGACACAGAGCAAATGACTTGACCCACCCAAGCTTGATTTGCTTGTCTATAAAATGGGCTTTGCACAGAGCTCACATCACAGATCCAAAGACATAATCAGAGAGTGGCATAGGGGTTTTAGGGCTGTGGTCCTTGAATGTGACTCCCCTTGGAAGTGTTTATAAAGTGCAGGCACTGAGTCTCCACCCTAGAGACGCTGATGTAAGAGCTATAAGTGAGCCTAGGAACCTGTATCTTTAGCAACCTGGAGGCTGTTAAAGGAGATCCTTGGTGTGGGATACAGGAGTCATGATGACAGGACCCAGAGTTGAATGCGATGGATCTGCTGGCCTGAAGGAGCATGCGTCCTGGAGGGAGACACACACTCTAGCAGAGAGACAATGTGAGGCTGAACGGCCACCAGATCTGGTGCCCAGAGGTCTGGGATCGAGTCCTGATCCCACCACTTCCCCACCGTGTAATGTGCATGCATCCCTTGACCTGCCAACCTCACTGTCATCATCTGCATTACCAGAACAGTGTGGTTTGCTGAGAGGCAGGTGGGGCATCTTATGTGAAGATCGGCATAGAGACCCCCAGAGAGGCCAGTGCTTCTGGCATGCTCAGGGTCAGATTCATTCTGCACAGGTGAAGACATTGGTGCTTGGAGAGGGGCAGTCCCTTCACTAGGCTGACTCAGCAGTGGAAGCCAGAGCTCCGATGTCAACCCAAGTTGTCTGGTGCCAACTCAGCAAGCGGTTCCCAGCAGTAGGGTCTTCAATTGCTCCAGATATCTATCATTGTCTGCTATCTTTGAATTTGCCCTTCTTTGTTCTGCATTGGGGTTCCCAGGTTGGGCCTTGTGAACACGTTTCCTTGGCCAGCTGACTCACGGATGGGCATTGTCAGTGAGGGTGCAAGAAGGGAAGAGTCAAAACCAGGAAGGGGGGGCACCTGAGTCCATGCCTGGGGTGCTTACCCGCAGGCAGCTCTTCTAAGCACTACACAGCCCCCTTGCAGATTGATCTCAAGAGACCTTCCAGAGCTTCTCCACCACCTGGTGACACTTTCTGATGGACCAGCTAAGAGCTCTGATTGGCCACTTCCTTGGCCATTGGCAGGTGTTCTGTGGGAGCCACACCCTCCCAAAGAAATTTGCACCTGGGCCTTGGTGGGAGAAGGGCTCCTGCGTAGGGCTCTCCAAGTTCTTGTTTCTTTCCCATTCACTCCCCTTAGCTCTAGAGGTAAGAGGAGTTTTCTACATTTGCTTCTTCTGGAAGCCTTAATCTGTCTTCTTTCAGTAGTTTAATAGTTTAAAAAATTCTTCATATCATAGTTTTCCTGTTTTAAGTTCTGATGTGGTTTCTGTTTCCTGAGTGGATCCTCCTTGTACAGAATGGACAATAGGAATGATTCCAGGAGTGAGACCTTTAAGGACGCTGTCTTGACACTGGTCTGGTCACAGAGCACCGAGCGTCTTCCCAACAGGAAGTGGATGCCCATCATTCATGATGCACACTGGGTCACAATTATTCAAGTCCTCAACCCTGGTGGACTGTGCTAAAGTGCCAACTTGACCAAGTGCCTCAGAGACAGGCCCTTAAAGAGCTATGGTGGCAACCATGATGCCAATGATCATCTCATGACCCGTGGTGTTTGGTGGAAGCTCTGGAGGCACTGAGCTGTGTGCAGAGAGAAGCAGAGGTGCCATGAAAGCACTAAAAGAATCTCTTATTTTTTATAGCCAGAGTGTAGATGATGGTGCCAATCAAACAAATTTGACTATATGAATTACAAAATGACAACATTAATTAAATTCACTTGCCAGATGAATCCCTTCTCATTCCTCAAAGAAGAGCAAATGAGATGAAAATTAAGTTGGAAACTTCTGGACAGTATTCTGAAGAGAGAGGAGGTTCACTTTTCAAGAGACAGTGGGGAAAGGGGAGAGGGTAAGAAATGATGTCCCCACTGCCATCAGCCCACTGTGAACATGTCCTCAGTGCACCCCAGCCATGGAGTGGGAGAAGCAGGCTGGACCCTTCTTGGCCCAGCAGCAGCAGAGATGCCTGCCCCAACCTGAGCTCAGCAGCACTCAGGGGCCACAGGGAAGCTGCAGGAGGCAGAGTGGCTGCCAGGCTCCTGGAGAGCACATCCCAGCCTTCCTGGAATGGGGCAAGCAGTTTCCCAAAAGAGAAAGCCCTTCATCTCATCGTGCCCTGAACATTGATCTTCTCTCTATGCCAGGCTGAACCCAGAGAAGACCTTACACTGTGCTCATAGAGAAGAGCAAGGTCAACAGAGGCTAATGGGGACTATTTCCACCCATGCAGGGTCACAGCAGCTGCCAAGTAGGAGGGGTGGGGAGGGCTCTTCGGCTGTCTGGTGCTCAGGCTTTGAACACCAAGGGCCGGAACTGAGCTCACTGCCACAGCCAGTGCTTTGCTCTGGAGTTCTTCTTCTGAATTCATGAACTGATGCACACATCTAGATGTATGGGGCCCCAGGGAACAAAACAGATTGAGAAAGCAAACCATCCCAATCTCAAGTGACAGTTGCATCTTCAGTGAGGACCACAAAGAGTCTAGTAGCCTGGGCTCCCCTTAAAAGTGGAGGAGGAGGGGCTGGGGATTTAGCTCAGCGGCATAAGCACCTGCCTTGCAAACACAGTTGTGAGTTTGATCCCCAGTACCCCAAAAAAAAAAGTGGAAGAGGATCTGGGAGATTACTGAATGAACCATGGAACCCAAACTTCCCTGCTGTATGGCCTTCACGGGCTTTCTGCAGCCCAGAGGCAGGAGACAGATCTTCTCCTGGGCCATATCTTGCTACACCCTCACTCCACTCCACTACCCCTCACTTTATCTGTGCCAGCCATATTTGCTTCCTGGTCATGCTGACCTGTTGCCCCAGGGACTTTGTACATGCTATAGTTTTTGCCAAGAATGGTTTTCTCTTCCTCTTTACCTGAGAAACTGCTATTATCCCTCCCTCAAAAAAGTCTTCCTTGACCACTGACTACATCTATAATCATACAAGCATTTATGATATTTTATATTGTCTACTTTCACCGCGATGTAGGCTCCAGAAGGGAGGAATCATATCTGATTCTTCTTGTTTCTGGATCCCCAGTACCTAGCACAGTATCTGTCTCATAGCAAGCATCCAAGAATTATGGCATAAATAAATGAAAGATTGAATAAATGGACCAAAACAAGGGGTTTCAACCACAGTTAACATATGTCTTAATCATTTTCTTTGTTGCTAGGACAAAATACCCAACACCAGCATCTTAAGAATAGAAAGGCTTATTTGGGCTCACAGTGGAGATTTCAGTCTACAGTCAGCTAGCTCCAAGACAGAGTGGCATGGCATAGCGGTTGGGTGGAGTAGAAGCTGCTCACAACATGGCAATAAGGAAGCAGAGGGTGAACAGAGGAGCCAGGGAAGGAGATAAACCCATCCAGGCCATGCCCCAGTGATCTACTTCCTTCAACCAGGCTCCACCTCCCAACATCACATTTAGCTATAAACTCATCAGTGAATGAATCTACTGATAAGTATCAAGAGCCCGTGATCCAATTACCCTCCCAAAGCACATGGGGCTCTAAGGGGGACATCTAGCTATAAGCCATATGTCTTAGTTACTTTTTATTCATTACTGAGACAAAATACCTGATGCCCAAAGTTGGGAAAGGAAAGGTTTATTTCTTACAGTTTTTGAAGGTTTCAGTCCATACTCAGTTGGCTCCAAGGCAGGGTGGCATGGCAGGGCCGCAGTTCATGGCGGGGCCGCAGTTCATGGCGGCTACAAACAGCAAGGCGGAAACTGGCAAGAGAGAGACACACCTTCTTCCTGCCATTACATCACATCCTGGCTCCACCCCCTAGGAGGGTGTAGCACTGACACCACCAATCCAAGCACTAGACAATGAACCAGTCACAAATGTACAATGCAAATACATGAGGCCTGGGGGCCACCGACATAAACCATGACACCATAGCACCACAGATGTCTAAGGCTCTATCAGCATAAACCTAACTAGCTCTCTAAACATTCAAGTGATCTCACTAGTTTGAGGGATCCCAAAACTAAGAAGTGACCCCAAGTGAGTACTCTGAGAGATCCAAACTAAGAAAACAGGACCATGTATCAGAGTCAAGCTTGAGAAAGAGATAAAAGGTCTTGGGGAAGCAGGGAGGATGAAGAGAAAATGGGTCCACTGTCTCTCCCCTTGCTGCCAGTGCCATCCCAGCCCCTAGAAATACTCCCTTTACCCACTGAGTGTCCTGGGTCTGTTGTACCCCCTCAGCTGATTCTTTCACCCTCTTAGAAACTGGGCCTCAACTTGCAGCTTTGCACATGGTAGCTCACAATAAAGATGACGGGCCCGGAGGCCAAGCCCATTTGCACCCAGGCACAGGCTGGACACATCCCTGTCACAGAGCGAGGGAGAGGAAGAAGGGACCAAGGGACCCGGGGCTGGGATGGCAATGATGGTTACGAGTAGCTGACTCTCCACTCACCTGCACGCAAGGGAGCCACCAGGCAGATCTCAGGGACCCAGGCCCCTGACTGCAGGACACACTCTGGCTTCCCACCAGGCCTCAAAGAGCCATTGAGTAAATCCAGCATTTAGATAAGCAGGGTCTGCAGAGGACACTTCCCTGAAATGTAGTGGTAATAAAAGAGAAAAATGGACCAACTTGCTCCAGATAATCACCGGGAGAGAAGTAATTATGCCGCTGCTGTCCTGAACCAGGGTGCCGGTGGCAGAAGCACCCACTTGGGTGATCTGTCAGTCCTGGATTTATGGACTCCTCAGGAAACCCCTGGAACAAAGTCTTCCCTCTGGTTCACCTGAGATAACACTATTTAGATGGTGTCAAGATTATTACTCTTCTTTGCTCTCCCTGAGTGAGGAGGTAGAGCCCACACTGTGTAGCCCAAGTGAATATTGATTTGCTAGTGCCAACCTCTAAGAAAAATCTCCACAATTGAGCCAACTGTTTCAATGTCCCAAGCCTGACCCAGGGCCCCCTGGCCCCCTCCTCATATCACTGAGTTCCTGGTACTGTTTAGATCTAAAGCAAGCACCCAAAGTCTCATGTTTAGAGGCGGGGCTTAGTTGGAGGGGACAGATTACACGACTGAGGCCTAGAAGGGTGTATTCTTGTCCCTGGCTCCTCCCTTCTTTCTCTGGTTCCCGGCTGCCATGAAGTGAGAAGCTTTCCTCCACCACCAACTTCCACCATGTTGTTTCTGCCTCGGCAACAGCCAACCATGGCCCAAAGCCCCCAAAAATCATAAGCCAAATTCAGCCTCTCCGCCTTCAAGTTGTGGGTGTTGGGTATTTTTGTCTCGGTGACAAGAAAACTGATTAACACATTGGGCAGCCACAAAGCCCAGTCTCATGCCCCTACAGAACACATCTGTGTGATGTGGAGTAAGGAAGGCTCTCGCTTTCTCTGCCATTGGAAAACTTTCGAAGTGAGCATACTTTTTCATATGGGAAAAACTAGGCACAGTGAAACTATAAATAAATAGAAGGAAGACGCAGGGAGGGTTGATGCAAGAATCCTTCTGGTTCCCAGAGCACAGACAGGGCCCAGGCAGTGTGCACAGTGCCAAGGCTGCGAGGATGCACCCTCAGATGCAGCTAACAGTGTTCCAGGTGTTGCTGTTGGAAATCAGAGCCCTGGAGGCATTTGGCCAAGGGATGGACTGTCATTTCAAGTGTCCCATATGCCAATGTGTGAGTCATCTTGGGACTGGCAACCTTTGATGCTAATACTTCAGGAGGATGGGAGGAGGCTTCTCAGAGGCCTGAAGCCTCACACTTGTGCACCCATTTGCACACAATCATTCATTCTTTTAGGTACCAGAAGCACTTATTTAGTACTTGGTGGTCATTGACTGGATCCTCCAAGAGCTCTACACCTGCCAGGCAAGAAATATATGGGAACAGATGAGCCAGTGCAGGTGAGATGCCAGCTGCAAGGACCTGAGGGTACTTAGAACCAGGGACATGCTTTCTCCTTAGGGTCCTCTCATCCCATTTTTCCACTGGCTGATGTTTTTACTCCTGTCCCTCAAGGGCTCTCTCTGTCCTTTCCCAGGGACTCCACTAACCAAGGAGGCCCAGATCATGGCTGAGACCTCACCTCTGGAGCCAGACAGACTTCAGTACTACCTCTACTTCCTAGGAGCCACAAGACTTCCAACAATTCCCTTACCTCTTAGAGCCATCATTTCTTTATCTATAAAGCAAAGGTAATGACAGTCCCTTCTTCATAGAGTTAACTGGATAAAGTATAGCATTGCACAAAGTGTACAGCAGGCACACAGTGGCTGGTCACCCTGGTTAGTTCATCCAGTGTTAGTTCCTTCTGAGCCCCTCTCGGCTCCCTCTGGTTCTCCCCCCTCCTCATCCTGAAACCCCACCCCACAGCTGTACTGCAGGATCTTGACTTTTCCCAGAGAATCTGAACTGCACTTGCCCAGCCCCAGGATCACTACAAGCTCAGTGTCAGCACACAGTCGGCATTTGACACCTACTTGGTGATCATTCTTGTCAGAACAGCACCCTGCCCTCTGCCACTCAAGGCTGCTGGGCCTCAGCCAGTGCCCTGTCCTTCCCTGAGCCTCAGCCCTGCATCTGGTGCCTGCTGCATCCTGAAGACCCCTGTGACGCTGACTGTCACCTGGATATGTCTGTGTCACTGCTTCTGACTCCTCCCACCTTCCCACACCCTCTACTCTGACAGTATTGTCAGAGATTTGTCACCTCATCTGGAGCTTTCAGAGGTAACTATGTTCTGAACTACAATGAGCTGGTACCTGGACCGTAGGAAATCCAGAGCTTTGCCATCTTCCCAAATCATCCCACCTCCACCCAGGTCACCCTGCCCGAGGGCCAAGCCTGCTCTGATGTCCCGGAAAAGGTAGAGGATGGGGGAAGAGGCAGGCATCAGGCAAAATGTCCCAGCTGGAATTTCCTCAGAATGAGATTGTTTCTAGGGAAAAGCCATTTACAGGAGGTGTCAACCATAAATAGTGCACTAAACTTCAGAAATTTCAAATAAAACAGAAACCTAACCATTTAGAATGGCATCATAAATAAGAGTACTTGAGAACAAATTGAACAAAAGAAGGGCAGAATTTGTGCACTGAAAACTACAAAGCATTGCCAAGATCAATTAAAGAAGATCTAAATACATGAGGAGACAGTTCAAGTTCATGAGCTAGAAGACTATGTATTGTCAAGATGGCAATTCTTTCCAATTGATTGGAGTATTAAATGTGATCCCTATCAAAATCCCAGCAAGCTTTTTTGCAGAAATTGACAAAATGACCCTAAAATTTATGTGGAAATGCAACCAATTTTGAAAAAGGACAAAGTTGAAGGACTTACACTACCAATTTTAAAACTTACTGTAATGCCACATAAATCAAGGTAGTGCGGCATTGGTACAAAGATAGACACATAGATCGATGAGAAGGAAGTGAGAGTCCAAAAATAAGCCTGTATGTTTAAGACCAAATGATTTTCAAAGCATCAAAACAATTCATTGAGAAAAGGACAATCATGTCAACAAAAGGGGCTGGGGCAATCGGAAATCCACGTTAATGTACATCCTCACCTCATGGCCAAATGAAAATTAACTCAAAAGAGATCAATAACTTAAATTTAAGAGCTAAAACTGTAGAACTTCTAGAAGAAAACAAAGGAGTAAATTTTCATGACCTTTTTTAAGCCCAAAACTTCTTAGAAATGCCACCAAAAGTATGATCCATAAAAGAAAAAATAAGCAAATCATTATATCAAAATTGATAACTGTAGTTCCAGAAGACACCATAAAATGAAAAGATAATCCACACACTGGGAGGAAAGATTTGTAAATCAGATATCTGCCAAAGAACTTGTCTTCCAAGTGTATCAAGAACGCTCACAATTCAATAAGAACAAGACAACCATATTTTTCAAATGAGCTAGAGACTTGGATAAATATGGCGCCAAAGAAAATACACGAACAGAAAAGTAGTTCATAAAAACATGTTCAAGTAGTGACACTCATAATGCAATCTAAAACCACAGTGAGAGATATTGAATATCTAAGATTGTTTTTCACAAAGGTAATACCAAGCCCTGTTAAGGATGTGGTGAAACAGACACTCTCATACAATGCTGTGGGAAATGTGGGAATGCAAACAATACAGTCACTTTGGAAAAATAGTATGATGAGTTCTTAAAAAGGTAAACATAAATTTGCCATAATACCCAGCAATTCCACACCCGGGGAACATCCCAAAGAAAATGAAAATAAATGTCCACAAAATAGTCTCATGCAAACATTCCTAACAACATTATTCATAACCATCCTAACCAAGTGTAGAAATAACCCCAGTGCCCATCACCAAGTGAGCAGATACACAAGTGTGGTGCTGCGTATCAGTCCCATGGGCACCTCGGCAAAAGGGGCATCGAACGACTGCCACACACCACACATGATGCATCTCGGAATACCTAAGAGGCCAGTTGCACAGAGCCCATGTAGGGGGACACCGTTTATGTAAAATGCCCCAAATAAATGAATCAGATCAATGAATGCTGGGGACGATGAGAGTGGGGCAGGTAGAGGCCAGGATTAACTATAGAAAACCACAAAGGAATTTTCTGAGTCGTAGAAATATTTACTGCTGGGCTGTGGTGACAGCTACGCGATCTATAAGTTTACTTAGAATCATTAAATTGTGCTCTTAAAAATGAGTGAATTTTCTTGGTAAATTTTATCTCAATAAAACAGATTTTTTTTTTTTTACAAAAATAGCTATAGGTGATAAAGAAGATGATGAACAAGTTTCCTTGCTTCTGTTTCTCTGCCAGGTGTCCCCAGTTGTGCATGAAAATGAAGCTCACTTGCTGCTAGGATAGAGACAAATGCCAGCACAGTTACACCCTGGCCCTTCTCACTTTTGCTTTCCACTGCTTAGCCACTCCCTTTTCCCATACCAAACACACTGGCCTTCTCTCAGGACTTCACATTGGCACACTTTCTAACCTCAGGGCCTTTGCACTATCTTCCCTACAAAGAACATTTCACTTTTCCCTAATTAGCTTCTGTTTAATTTTCAGATCTCGAATCAAGCTTGGAGAAGCTTTCCCTAATTTCTTGGACAAGGTCAGATTTCTCTGCTAACTGATAATGGAGATCTTATGCCTTTCTCTTTTATATAATTTAATACAGTAGCCACTTTTCTTTATGTCTGGCACATAGTTACACAGTGACTTATTAAATAACTTGCTGAACATTAAAATCCTAAACTTCTTGGTCAGGTGACACACACACTTGTAATCCCAGCACGCTGGAGGCTGAGGCAAAGGAATCTCTGTGAGTCTGAGGACACCCTGGGCTACATAGTGAGTTCAAGGCCATCGTGAACTACATAGTGAGATGGTGTCTCAAAAATAATTTTTTTTAAATCCAAACTTCAGATCAAGCAATCGTATCACTCAAACCTTTGCCCTTTTGAGATGTAACAGCCCATCACATTATGCAGTTATTATATTCCTGAAATTTTCATGTGTCAGAGAGCAAAAAAACTATAAAACACTGAGAAAAGTCTTATTTTACATTTTGTAGTTTCATCATTTAAGGAGTATTCCCCTCCTTCTAGCTAAGAAAAAAGGAGAAAATACATAAATTACCAATACTGGTAATTAAAAAATAATCATCACTATTGAGCTCATAGACATCAAAAGGATAATAAGGGATTAATAAACAGACAATTCTATGCACATAAATATGATAATTTTGATGAAGTAGACCAAATTCTTGAAAGCCACAAACCACCAAAACTCACAGAAGGACAAATAAGTAACCTGAATGGCTCTATATCTATTAAAAAGTTGAATCAATATTTGAAACCCTTCCAAAAAATTTAAAACTAGTCTAAAATGTTTGAAGAAATATTTTTCATTTCTTAGATTGCTGAGAATTGAACCTGAGTGTGTGCAAATAGTGTGGGTGTGTTTGTGATTTTTGAGCACTGGATTTTGTCTAGTGCTTTCTCTACATCAATTGATAAGGCTTTTTTTCTGTAACTTCTGGATAAGGTGGATTGCACTGCCCAGTGCGCAAATGTGGAAGTATCCATACATCTCTGGAATAAAGCCTACGTGTCACGTATATGTTTTCCAATGTGTTATTAAATTCAGTTTGTCAATATGTTTTGGCCAAAGATGCTACCCTTAATTTAATAATCTCTCTACTAACTATAAGGATAACATCTCTCAGCACTTATGCTGCAAGTCCTAACCAGTGCAATGAGACAAGAAAAATGAATAAGAGGTATATATACCACAAAAGAGCAAATAAAACTGTCTTTATTCACAGATGGCATGATTCTTAGCAAACCTAAAAAATTCTGCACAAAAATCTAAAACTAATAAGTGAGTATACAAAGCCACAAGATACAAGATCAATCAACAAAAGTCAATTATTTTCTTACATGCCAGAAATGAATAATTGGGATGATATATATATATATATATATATATATATATATATATATATATTTTACAATAGTTCCCCCCAAAAAAGCACTTAGGCATAAATGTAACAAAATATATACAGGATCTGTATGTGAAAAAATATAAAACATTGATAAAAGAGTTATTTAAAGATCTAAATAGAAGAGTTATTCTGTGCTTACAGGTTGAAACACTTAATATAATTAAGATGTCACTTCTCAAGTATGTGTGTATGTGTAATATATGTTAATATGTATATATTGGGAAGAAGTGATATATATTTATATATATTCACAAACTTAATTTGTTCTATGATCTGTTCTACAATTTTGGAAAAGACGGTCATATTTGCGTTTGTGTGGGAAAGATGGCCACAGTCATATTTGTCACCTGATGCAGTTTGCAAGCAAAATCAAAATTTTGCCACATGCTTTTATTTGAGAACCAAAGTGTTTGCAAAAGAAATTATTCATGATCCAAGAGCTGGTAGATAGATGGATAGATAGACAGATAGATAGAGAAAAAAGCAAAAATCCCAGTAAAATATTTTACAGATACTGATTTTAAAATTCATATGGAAAGGCAGAGGGCCCAGAATAGCCAACAGCATAATGAAAACACTTTAAAAAAAAAAAAAAAGAATAAAATTGGAGGATTGCCACAATCCAGTTTCAAGAGTAACTATAAAGCTACAGTAATCAAGACAGCAAAAGTTAGACACACAGATCAATGGACCAGAATAAAGAGCCTAGAAATAGACCTACACAGATATAATCAGCTGATTTTTTTTAACAAAAGAGCAAAGCAGTTCGACAGAGAAAGGATACTGTGTCTCTCCAGCAAAAGATGCTAGCACAACTGTATATCCTTACGCCAAAAAATTAAGAATCAAGGCACAGACCTTACATCTTTAAAAAAATTAAATCAGAATTGATCATAGACCCAAATTTAAAATGCAAAACCTGCAAAATTTTCTAAAGGGAAGCATAGGGAGAAAATCTAGGTGACCTTGATTTGCAATCAGATTGTAGCTACAACATCAAAAGCATGATACACGGGGGGAAAATTGACAAGTTGGAGTTTATTAAAATTAAACACTTCTGTGAAAAAGATGCTATTAAAAATAATTAAAAATTAGGGCAGCAACTAGAGGAAAATACATACAAAACACATAACTAGTAAAAAAAATTGTCTCCCAAATATACAAAGAATCTTTAAAATTCAACAATGAGAAAACAAGCAACTCAATTAGAAAGATCTGAACTGACATTGCATCACAAAAAGATATACAGATGGCAAATGAGCATATGAAAAGATACGCAACATCATTCGCCATCAGGGAATTGCAAATAAAACAATAAGGTAACCCTACATACCTGTAAAAATAGCTCAAATCCGAAAGAAACCAATGACACCAATTGTTGGCAGAAATGTGGGGCAACAGAAATTCTCACTTATTGCTAGTGGGTATGCAAATGGTAGAGTCACTCTAGAAGACAGTTTGGCAGCTTTCACAAAGCTAAACATAGCCGTCCAATAAGATCCAGTTATCATACTCCTAGGTATTTACCCAACTGATCTGAAAACATGTCTGCATAAAAAGTGATATAAATGTTTATAGCAACTTCATCATTATTGCCAAAAAACTGCAAGCAATTAAAATATCCTTCACTAGGTGAATGGATAAACAAACTGTGATGTAGTCATACAATGAGATATCATTTGGCAATAAAAATAAATGAGTTATCAAGCCCTGCAAAAACGTGAGTGGATTTTAAATGCATATTGCCTTAATTTGCATTTCTTGAATGACCAATGATGTTGAACATTTCTTTATTATTTATTTGCCATTTGTATTTCTTCATCTGAGAAGTACATATTCATCTCAGATGCCCATTTTTGGATAGGGTCTTTGAATTTGGAGTGGCATGATATTTTTCAATTCTTTATATATTCTGACTATAAATCCTTTGTCTGAGGGACAGATGGCTAAATTCTTTCCCATTCTGTGGGTTTTCTTTTCACTCTGTTGGTGATTTCTTTTGCAGTGTAAAAACTTTTTAATAAGATGAGATCTTAGTTGTTGATTATTTGAAGTATTTCCTATTTGGTTTGCATTTTGTTCATGAACTCTTTGCTTACCCCTATGTCTTTAAGATTTCTACCTACCTTGTCTTCCAGTAGACTTAGTGTTTCTATTTTAACATTTAGATCTTTGGTCCATTTTAACTTTAGTTTAGTATAGGGTGATAGACATGGGCCTAGTTTTAGTCTTTAACATGTGGAAAGCCAATTTTTTCAGCACCATTTATTAAAGAGGCTATCTCTATTCCAGCAAACATATTTAGCCCCTTTGTCAAAGATAAAAGTGGCTGAGATTCCATCTCACTCCAGAAAGAATGGCTGCCATCAAGAAATCAACTGATGGGCTGGGGATTTAGCTCAGTGGCTTAAGCACTTGCCTGGTAAGCACAAGGTTATGAGTTTGATCCCTGGTACCAAAAAATAAATAAATAAATAAATAAATAAATAAATAAATAAATAAATAAATCAACTGATAACAAATGTTGGCAGGGCTGTGGGGGAAAAGGAACCTTTCTCCACTATTGGTAGGAGTGTAGACTGGTGCAACCACTGTGGAAATCAGTGTGAAGGTTCTTTAAAAAACTAGGATTGAAAGTCCCATTCAATCCAGCTACTACCCTTCTGGGTATTTTCCCAAAAACATTGAAAGTGTCATGCTACAGTGATATAATTGCACCCATGTTTATAGCAGCATGATTTGTAATAGCTAAGTGGTGGAAACAAACCAAATGCCCATCAACCACAGAATGGATAAAAAAGATGTATTTCTATACAATGGAATATTACTCAGCTATAAGTAAGGATAATCTTGAAGCTTTTATAAGTAAATGGAGGCAACTTGAGACCATACTCATAAGTGAAATAAATCAAACTCACATTTGTAAGTATCATAGTCTCCCTAGTATAAAAAAACTGAAATAGTAATAAGATCCAAAATGTACAATAGATATTGTGATAATGAAAGGGAAAGAAAGTGCTCAAAAGGAAAAAAAACAACTGGGATAGGGGAAAGAATAAAAGGAATATGGGAAAATATTACATGTATGTATATGTGTATGCATACATATACAAGATAGATAACTATACTACTAACCTCCTTTGGTTCATCCACAAGAACAGTTTGTGCTTTTATTGTTTGATTGATCATTTTTTGTCCCTAAATCTTGTAACCTGAACAACTACTTCTAAGATAACAATATGCAATATATTAACTAGTGTTAATTTCCTACTACTTTTTTAAAATTCTGTATCATTTCTATCCTTTTTTGTTTTGCTTTTTAAAATAAAAAATTAAAATCTATGCCTATGCAAAAAATAATAATAAATAAATATTGCCAAGTGAAAGAAACCTGTCTAAATGACCTATATATTCTGATTCTGTTTATATAATATTCTGGAAAAGACAAATCTACAAAGATGATAGATCAATTCTTCCTCATACACAGATGCATATTTCAAAGGCACAGCAAATTTAATCTGTCAAGCATGGGTCTCCCAGTCTTTCCATTATACTTGGTCATTCTGTGTCACCACGGGCGTGGATGGCACCTGCACTCACTCGCCCAGTTACCCAAGTTGAAAACCCAAGAGTCACCTTGGTACCTTCCTCTCCCTTGTCCCCAACACCCAGCCTCTCACTGAGCCCTGGTGACACCATCTTCTAAACCTGTCAAAACCACCTGACCTCTGCACCTCTGCATCCTCTTTCCAAAAGTTCCGTTACCTCAAGTCTGTGTGGTTGTCATAACTGATATCCCTGCCATCTCTCTGGCCAGTCCCACTCTAACACATGCCCCATTCATAAGCCATTGTGATGGGGGAAAGGCCATTCTGATCTTGTCATCATCTACCTTCAGTACTTCAGTAGCATCTTGTTTCCTTTGAGGAAAAACAGAGCTCTTTGCATCTGAAACATTACATGATCCAGCCTCTGCTTCTCTCTCTGGGCCAGTTCTCAGTTCTCAGCAGGGCCCCGCTTTCTAGCTCTCTATCTTGGGCTCTGCCCTCACAGACTTCTGTGGAATACGCCAAGTGCTAGTAAAGGTGGCAGAGCAGCTAACCCCCTCCCGCCATCAGCATCCCTCCATCTGTCGTCAGGCCCTTTTCCCAGTTGCCCCCCCCACATGGGAAATCAAAGCACCTCCTCTGCCTCAGGAGATGCTGGGTGGATTCACATCAGAAGCTTAGAGTCTTGCTAAGTTGCCTGCCTGTGGCATCAGCTCTCTGGGTAAATTCATGCTCAGGCTCAGCAGGACAGGTCACAGTGACATGGCCTTTTGACCCCACATCCAGGCAGGCAGTGCTCACTTCTTAGCAGTAACTTGGGAAAATGCTAGTTGAACTGTACAGAATTTGAAAAGGAAATCGAGCATGTTTTTAGGGGTTGCTTTGGAGCATGAAAGAAATGTGTTTGTAAATCAAAATCATTTTCTGTAGTCCCCCAGAGAGCACAGCATTTCAAGGAAGACATTTGCAAATCTTTTTGAAAATGCAGAACTGTTTCCTATTATAAATAGTTCTTATTTGTAGAGCTGTTACACACACACACACATGCACACACATGCAAAAATTTATAAGGTGATAGATGGTTTTTATAGAAAGGTAAGGAGAAAAACAAAGAGGGAGGGAGAGAGAAAATGAAGAAAGAGTCAAACCGAAGGAAAGAAGGAAGAGATGAAAGGAAAGATGAGGAAGGGAAAGAAAGAAGATAGAGCTGGATGGACAATCCTGACAGGTTGGGCTGAGACGTAAATTCAAGAACCATAAACATAAAAGGGGCTGGTGACGTCCCCAGAGGAATGTGGGAGGATAAGGAGGAAACCAAGGGCAGAGCCCTGAGGTGCACATGATCTCCAGGGCTACAGTGGAGAGACCAAGAAGAAACCAACAAAAGAGCAGAGAAGGAGCAGTGGGGAGGAAGCAGAGAAGACAGGAGACTGTGAGGTCCCAGGAGCTGAGGAGGAGGGGTTTGGAAAGGAGTACAGAGCAATTATGCCAAATTCCAGTAGGCCACGTCATTGAAATGTGGCCATTTATCTAGTGCCAAGGCTGCTGGTGACCTTGAGAAAAGTAGTCAGAGTAAGGGGGCAGGGGAGTGTAGGGGGAGGGAGTGGAATCTGGGTAGAGTGACATGAAAAGAAAATGGGAGGAAAGAAACGGGAGACAGCAGAATGGTGGCTGTTGTTTTGGTGTCAAAAGAAGTCAAAATAGCAAAAGAAGTTGACATTGATTTGTTTTTGTTTGGGGAGATTAGAGACTTAATGGTGTGCTTGTCCACAAATGGGGACAATCCAGGGAAGAAGGGAACATGGATGACAAGGCTAGAAGGGGAAGGCTATCACCTACAAACTGTCTTGTATAAGAGGTGGGGGATTCACGTGGTCAGAGGATCTCAACCCAAGAGAAATTTCCCTGAGACTCTCACAGCACAAGTGCACTTCCTGTCGTACATTTATCTGTGTATAAACCAAGACTGTTAAGTCTTTGTCACGCAGTCTGTATCCTTCAGCAGGCTGCTTTCTTTCCTCAGAAACACATCGTGGACATTCTCCCAAGTCAGAGTACAAAGGCAAAACTCAATCATTCTAATGGCTGCTTAGCATTAAATAGTATGGACATGTCAGAATGGAGGCAACCAATCTAAATGATGGGCATTTAGATTTGCCCAATTTTGTCACAACAAGTAACACTGTAGTGGAGACCCTTACATAACTTTATATGCTTGAGTATTTCAGAATGATCAACTACTAAAAGGTAAATTGTTAGAACAAAGGCTACCTGCATTTTGGATTATGATCAATGTTCCCAAATGTCCTCCACCAAGGACACCCTAATGAACATGCTACCAACAAGATTTGAGAGGGGACTGTGACATGGGGGAGTAGAATTTTTACTTACGCAGATTTGTTTAAAGCAGTTCAATCTGAAAGTGGAGTCAGACCCAGCAGGTTGACCACCATTCCCTCCTCTGCATACTTTAGGAATGAGCTCCCCCAGGCTGGTCTGTGGAGCTGAGGAGGCAGAGATTCATGACTCAACAGAGAGGCAGTCGGGTGCAGTGTTACATGCCTGTAATTCCAGCTACTGGGAAGATGAGGCACAAGGATCTCAAGTTCAAGGCCAATCTGAGATGCATAATAAGAACTTGTTTTAACAAAAATAAAAAAGGCTCAGCACATAGCCCAGTACTCCTTGGGTTCAATTCTAAGTAGTAAAAGAAGGGCTTACAGAGAAGGAGGTAGACAAAGGGACAGGAATACAGATTTCAGGGGAGCGCTGGGTCCATGCAGCCAGTGTGAGCCTGGTTCCAATATTTTCCTGTGGAATCCTGGGCTCAGCCTCCCACAGCCTGGTCACAGCAGCAAATGTGCTACTGTGCAATCCAGTGAGATGATGAAAGTGAGACAGAAAATATTGGGGCAGAGACTACAGGCTATCCACTGACAGTTATCTTCCTTTGTTTTCTGATAGAATCCCTATTTTGTTGTAGACACAGTTTTCTCTGCTTTAAAACACTACCGCTCTACCCTCTCTGCAGCAGGCATGTAACATGCGGCAGCCAATGAGATGGGAATATATTATATTCCCCACCCCTCTGTGGATCATGTGATACAGATCCAGCCAATGGCTGTGCTGAAGCCTGCTGGACTCCTAACAGACCAACCACTGACCTGGAAAACTGCCTGATAATGAAGCAGCCACAAGGTGACCTCCAGACAGTTCACATGTGCCTAGGACACCAAGAGGAAACAGGAGGTTTCCCTGATGGCATCATGGAACTGCTGAGCCTTCAGCATAGGCCACAAACAAATGTCCGTTTAGGTGAGAAAAATAAACTCCTAACTTGTTTGCACCTCTGTGCATCAGGGTTCTGTTACTGTCAGTGAAATCTCATTGCTCAGTTGAGGGTTGCCAGGCACCACATTGGTCTCTAGGAGACCGGGCCACTCCCCCCTCACTACTGGCCAGCTGTGTGCTGGAGCTCAGGCCTCCCTGAGCCTCCTTTCCTCATCTATAACTAGGGCAGCAGTGTCAATGACACCAACTTTGTGGGGATCAAAGGAAGAAAAATGACATAAAGTCTTCAGAAACATCTGTCCCGGGATGGGGGAGGCAGGTGGCGCTGATCTCTGACAGCCAGCAGTGTGACCGAAACCCTGCCTGCTCTCCAACCCCCAGTTGTCTTGTGTTTAGATAAGACATGGGTGCAGCTTGCAAAGGGCTCACTGGTCACCAGACAGAAAAACATTCAGGCTCCAGCACAACTGGTTACCATCCAGGACCACAGAGCGGGCAGCTCAGGGTTCATGCAGCAAGTGGTGTGGTGGAAGGCAGCATTTGACTAAGAGCCAGGATCCCTCCCACCCAGAGACGTCTCTGCCTGCTCCTCCCCCAGGGTTCAGTCTTTCCCCACTATAAATGTGAGGTTTTGCTAGGTGAACATGAGGGCTCTCCCTCAGCTCTCACACTCTTGGAGCTGACTTTCTTGCATTTGCAGACCCACAAGGAGATGAGGTAGGGGTGGCCAAGCTTTGGGTCAGCTATATAATCAGGAATGTGAAGTGTGAAGAGCCACAGGATCCTCAGGTAGATGTCTCCAGCTGTGCCCTGCTGGACACAGCATGGAGACAGCACAGGCCCATGCAGGGAAGTTGATGGAAGGGGCCAGGGAGGTGGCCAGAGATCCCTTTTCTCCTCTCCAGAGCAGGGTGGACTCTGGGCCACTCGAGCTGCTCTGCCTGTATCAGCTGAGAGAGAGGTTCCCCTTGTTGAAAGTTTGCTGTAGTCTACAACAACCCCCAGCAGATAGACACCTGCTAGAAGGACTTCTTTCTGGGAAAATCTGGTTCTTCCACTAATGAGCTGTGTAACCTCAGAGTGGTCACTTAATGTCCCTGGGTCTCTGTTCCCTTAGATATAAGCATGAGGGCATTAGACCAGGTACGTGTGAGGTCCTTCCAACACTAAAATACAGGATTCTACAGTTAAGCGAATAGTAGTTGCAATCTCACTAGATTATTAGGAAGAAAAAGAAGATCAGTGAAGCTCCAGGGATATTATGATTTTTTCCCTTTATTCCCAGAAGAAAAGAAGAAAACTGAAAACTGTTTCATTGAAAACATTTGCTTTTCTTTGTTTTGTTTTGTTTTGTTTTGTTTTGTTTTTCACCCAATACCCTTGTACTGGTAAAGCTATGCCTATCATGTCCCTAATGGGCCCAGTTCCAGCTTAGGCTGGGTTAACCGCAGGCCCCCCACCCACCCACCAGGGTGCTTCTGGATTGGATTTCTGCATTAAGAAGTCCCTCTCCCTGACCAGTAAGATTGGCTCAGTAATGGAGATGTGACCAATGGGAGTCGTTTCGGGACCTTTGATCACCTTTTGGGGAAGAGAAACCCCTGGACTCCAATCTGGAGGAGCACCATGTGGCCATCCCATCCTGGCAGGGAGGGCGGGCTGAGCATGGCCTTGCAAAGGGGAGAGATGCCAAAAGACGGGGATGGGCCTCATGGCATCATTTGAGCCCCTGCAACAAGGTCTAACTCAAGGCCCTTCCATTCATTCCTGAACTTTGTAGCAGCCTAAAACCACTCAGGGCCTCCATGGGCCAGCAGAGCTGCACCAAGTTTCCTATGGCAGGAAGTTCACAGGCCTGCTGGCTGCCTCCCCCCAGTTCTTCAGTCCCAAGCTGAGCCCAGCACAAAATTCTGCTGGCTCAGCCTCTCCTTGGGGCTCCCGCTGCCCCTTCTCCCATTGTCCTTCTTCCCACAGAGGAAGCTGGTGAAACCACCCTGTAATGGCCTCTCCAAGGGCAAGGGCACATTAGCCCCAGATTCTAATGAACCAAGCAATCCTGCGCCACCAGCCCCAGCATCACGCCATGACCTGGAGCGCTGCTGAGCCAGCACTGTGAGTTCCTGGTGTTGACTTGCCTTCCTCTGGTAGAGGGCAGCCAGAGCTGAGAAGCCACGGGATAGATTTAAAGACAACAAGACAGCGGATAGGGTAGCAGGCAGAACCCTGCCCAGCCAAGGGCCCAGTTGGAGAGGGGATTTTGAAATGACATTGGCCTGTAGAAGGGCAGACTAAGCCCAAAGAAGACAAGTGACCTGGCTCAGGTAACACAGTGGTATAAGAGTCAGAGTTGGGCTCAGATCTCCTAATGCTGAGTTGTTCTTTTTACACCCAAGGATTAAATCTCTCTCCACCTGAGGTCTCCATGTCCTTCTCCTTCCCTCTTCATGATTCTCTATAGTCACTGCTAGGCCAGCCCCTCCTGGAGGGTCCTTGCTGGCTCCCAGAGTCCCCATCACATTGAACTCCCCCAGGTCCCAGCCGGCTCTTCTCAGTTCCTCCCCATTAGCAAGTCCTACAGTGCAGGTGAAGGAGAGCATGGACAGTCTTTGGTTTCCCCTGCACTCTGATACCCACACCTGTACCGGGCTCCTTTTCTCAGAACTCAGGGACACATCTTCACCTCAAGCCGGGATCCCATCCTCAGCCCCTGTGGTGGTGGAGCTCAGCCTGTCGTGAGTAACTAGGTATTCATCTGTCTTATTGCAGGAACCCCCTGGGTTGACCCTGTGGCCATCATTCACTTACCCCTATTTTTCTATGTGGAGTCTGGTTTTCTGACATCTCTAACGGGGCATCCCAGACAGCCATCTGGTCTATTTGGGAAGAAGGTCTATTGCCTACATCTCTGAGTCTTACCCTGGCCCACCTCAATGGCCGCCCACCTCAATGGCCACCCACTTCTTGCTGTCCAGGGGTCTAGACCATCAGGTGGAAGTTGGAAGCCATGGCACCTCATCATTTCCTTACCCCAGATAGACACAGTGTCTGGATGCCATACTCAAGTTAGCATCTGCCACAAGCTGGGTTGCTGCTGTGAGCTACTTGAGAACCCAGCAGGGACCTCATAGCTTCCCTGTCATGCAGGGTTCATCAGCTCTGTCTTCTAATGAGGAAACTGAGGAGCACAGAGATGAAGTCATCCCCCAAGTCACCTATGTGACTCCAAGGAATCCCCTGGGGCCCCTGAGGACATATATTTCTGCTCCCTTCACTGCCCCAGACTGTGGAGACATGATTTTCTGTGACATCCAGGAATTTTCCCAGGGTGTGAGAAAATGTTTATAAGGGTGTGGCCCCATTTCTCTTGCTCCTTATTTACAGTAATCACCCCCATCAATCCTGCCTCATAAATGTGAGAGACGGTCTCCTAAATCCAGAGGCCATGACCATCTCACCAGAAGACGCTGTGGAACCCCAGTCTTGTTCCCAATGGCTTGTAAGATGACAGACACAGTGCGCTGTGTCTGCAGAGAGGCCTGCTCCACGTTAGGCTCTGCAGCAATTACAAGATGGCTTGTTACGGAAACTGATTTACGCAAAGGTTTTAGATGAAGATCTCCACAGTGGGGTTGCTAGGTGGAGGCAAAAACACGAGGACACTAGATAGTCATTTGGGTCACACGGTGAGTATAGCAGAAGTTTAATTGCACATGAAATCAAGAGCACGGCTTCCCCAAAGCAGCCCTTGTCCAGGTGCAGGGCTTGGCAGATCTGCTCAGGCCCAGCCAACCTCAGGCAGGAGTGGGCTTCACCTGTGAGGCCCCTCCGTGATCTCCTCTGGGGAAATTTTCTTCTCATTTCCCATTCCAACTGTCCCAGTGGGAACTGACAGGTGAGAGGAGCAGATGAGAAACAGAGAAAGAAAAGCAACAGTGTTTGGAGTTAGAGTTTGGAATCCAGCCAACCTTCAAACATACATCATGAAGCTATAACTCTCCGGCTGACGACTTTGAACAACTCTTTGAGCTTCAATTTTCTTATCCAAAAGTAAGGCCTATAGCTCCCATCTTTCTAGAAATGAGTATTTCTAGAAATACCTCCCTTCATCCCTCCTGACCCGTAGCAGACAAACCACTGGACTTCTCTGCAGGGATTCTCAGCGTAGAACACCAAAAGAGAGTCACTGCATCAGTGAGAGCCAGCTAGGACACCATATGGTGCAGGGACAGAAGTCACCATTTTGGTGTGGCTTTGGTGAGTCAGACATGAGCAGAGGAGCCAGTCTGCAGTGAAAAGACCAAAGGAAAAGAGAATGAGTCACTCCTCCAATGCAATCAGGAGGCAGAGGCAGATTCTGAGAGAGAGAGAGGCAGGATCTCTATCCCACAACTTTTAGGCCTCAAAACAATTGACTATTGTTTCTACACTTGGGGTTGGAGGAGACCCTATGGGCTCTGATAAGCCCTCTCCTACTTTTTCAATTCTTATGTGAGTCTGTGACTTATTTAGGGTTTTCTCTCTTGCGCATGTCAGAAAATTCAGCCCAAACTTGCTTAAGCAAAAAAGAATCCACTGATTCATGTAATGGAAATTTTAGGGACAAGGTTGGCTTCAGAAGTGGCTTCAAGGGTCTGCTAGGGATGTTAACAGGACCTGACTCAGCTTCATTTCTCCTTCACAGTCACCATCTCCATTCACAGGCCCCACCTGTGCTAGCGACATCACTGAAGTCTGTGAACTCACAGGTGACAGTGAGTCGGTGTCTCCTGTTCAGAAGCCCCATTATGAGCCAACCGCACCTCCCTAATTTCATGGGCTCTCATGCCCTCTCTGAGCCAAGGACTTTGGCTAGAAAAGTGCACAGATTGGTTTCTGCACAGGGCCCCAGAGTGATGGGTGCATCCTATGGGGTGATTTAAGTAATAAAATAAATACATGGCAGAAGAACATAAATAAACTCTGGGCTCACCGTGAATCTCACAGTGTCATTGTGGAAAGTAGGTTAACATAGGCAAAGACTTGAGCCCATGCTTAAGATACTTGCAATCTGGAACATAATTTCTCACAAAACAGTTGTAAACCTGGGTCAGCCCATCGAGAAGCTCTAGGGGCTGACCTCGTCCCTTCCACAGGCCACTCCCAAGAAAGAGAAATGATTGTTTTGGTGCAAAATGAGCAAGCCATGGTGGCCCAGGCTCTGCAGACATTGATGGCCAGAGCAGGGTCAGAGTCAGTGGGGGGCAGGAGCAGAAACACCCCACATTAGTGCCCGTGAGACACCAGGAAGATGGCTACCCACTGTTGCTCGGGGTTTCCTGTGCACCATATCAGAGATTCTCACTGCTGGAAGGAAGGACTGCCATAAACCCATTTTATCAAAGAGGGAGCTGAGACCTTGAGAAATGAAGGAATTTGCTAAACAGAGCTCAGAGCTTGGATGTCAACTGCAGACCATGACTGCCCCAGCCCCCCACTCCAACCACTTCACTCACTCCCCCGCCTCTCAGTGTCCACTCGTGCACCTACTAGGGCTCCGCAGCTACCCTGGGAAGCAGGACCTGATTGAATCACCAACTCCCATTTATAGACGAGGAAATAACGCAGAGAAGGGAGGCATCTGACCCAGTGACACAGCAGGAAGAGGTGGACCTGGGCCCCTCCTCTAGGGCTCTTTACCCTCATCTGCTGCCTTTATCTGGATCCCTTCATCTGCAGTGGGGGAGCTCTGGGCTTAGCCTCACATCCTGCTAGTCTACACCATTTCTCTTCCTCACCCTTGTTACCTTCCAAGAGAGACCTCATCCTCAGCTGAGAACAGAGCCCTACATCAATACAGGAGTCTCATCTTCCTAGAGCAGGGAAACCTGGAAGCCCCTCCAGAGCACCAATGGTCTCCAGCAGGGTGAACAGCAAACCCCACACCTCCCCGGCTGGCTCCACAAGGTCTGGGCCTTGGTGGGGAGGAACGGAGAGTATGGTAATCTACAGGAAGTTGCTGTCTGCAGAGAATCCAGGTAGAACCAGGGGTCTGGAGTGAAGTGCAGAGAACAGAATAGAGGAGTCAGCCTGCAGCCCAAGCAGCTCCAAGGTAGAAGATGGCCAGGTGGCACCTGGCCCATTTGACCCAGCTATCCCACTTCTAGGCATATTGCCAGAAGATCTGAAAACATCATACCACAGTGATATACGTGCACCCATGTTTATAGCAGCACAATTTGTAATAGCCAGATCTTGGAAACAACCTAAGTGCCCATCAACTGGGGAATGGATAAAAAAGTTGTGGCATTTTTATACAATGGAGTACTACTCAGCTATAAAGAATGACCACATTGAGATATTTATAAATAAATGGACACAACTTGAGGCCATACGCATAAGCGAAATAAACCAGACTCACATGTGTAGATACCGTATAGTCTCCCTAGTATGAGAGTTGATAAGAGTATATAAGATTTTATGGTAAGCATGAGTCCCCATCTCATAGCTTTGAAGCCTTTCAATGTTTTCATTCATCAGTTGGAATGGTTTTATCCTGTTTTGTTTGACTATATCACGCATGATGGTATTAACAGCTGTTTTGAAGAAAACAAAACATTATGACAGCTATTGCTGATTTAATATCATTCTTCTTAGAAGTCCTACCATGCTTCTATTTTTCTACTACCATTGGTTCTATCTATCACATTGTGTCTTATTGGGATTTGAATATGTGTGATAGTCTAAACAAAATTTTTTATCGAAAATGAGATATTATAGTACCCATTGACAATTCTCTGTTATTCGGTTCAGAATGCCCTGTAATTCTTTCACTCTTTGAATGGTTTTATACTATTTTGTTATGTTTGATATTATTACATTTGAAACTATGCTCAACTATAGCAGAGAAAGAGATATTGTGATAGCTACTATTAATGTCTGGTTGTTTTAATGTAAAGTACTGTGTTGCCTATGTTGTCCTGTTCTGATCTGCTCTGTTCTGCCCTCTTTTGTTTTATTCTCTTTAAAATAAAAAAAAAAAAAGAGGCCTCTATTTCAGACTTGGAAGGGCTCACACACACACACCACACCCTCTTGCTTAGATAGAGACAAGGCAATAGAGACCTTCTACATCTGCCCAAAATTTCATCCCACAAGCTCTGGAGTTTCTGCTACCTTCCCCAGCCTCCTTTATCCTCAGGTAGTACCCCAAGCCTCCATCCTTTCACGCACGGTCACACTACTTTCCTTGATGACTGGTGGAAATGTTAAGTGAGATTGTGGATCCAATGCACCAACTCCCAGGAGACAGCCCGTAAACAGGACTCCATCTCTTCCCTCTCCCGGTCCAATCCCAGGCCACTGAGGGACATCTGTGAGCAGCTAGTTCCCTGCCACTGGCAGGCTCTGGAATTCACTGTGCAGTCCAGCTGGGATTGCCCCTGTCAGAGTGCAGAGGGCCCCACGCTCTGGCCACAGCTATCACCTTCTCTGGCCCCACTCCCTGGTACCCACCTGCTGTCCATCAGCCACTTTTCCTGCCTGGCACTGCAGCCCTTTCCAGAAAGCCTGTGGACCACCTAGGAACCTCTGTGTGCCTCCCTCTGGTCATCCTCTCCCATGGGAAAGGTCTCTCCCCACCTTCACTCAGAGGTTGACTCTGCTGTCACCTGCATGATAACAGCTGACCTTTCCCTCATCCCCAACACCTCTTGCCAGTTGATAACCAGCAGGGCTCCAGTGGCTCCCATGTGGGTCCTGCCTGTCAAACTCCTGCTGAGCTATGCAAGGAGGCCTGCCCAGCTCCGATGCTCTGGTATCTGTGACCTTGGTCCTCTGTGACTGTCCTCTGTATCCTCCCTATGTGTGGTGTTAGAGCCAGGACAAGGGCTTATCCTTCCCAAAACCTTCATCCCAACACCAAACGGGGTGCAGACAGGCCCTAGCAAACGCTGGCTGACTGAGGATCTGAATGAACTCAGCCCCCTCCTTAGGCTCTTTGTGGACAAGGTGAGACCTTGTCTTCATTTTCCTAACTCTGGTGAGATATCCCCATGGCCACATTTCCTGGGGGGTTGAGCCCTGCATCCTGTTTTGCACAAGGTCTCCTTTCTGGGTTCATTCATTTGCGGATGGGCCCAGGAAGAGATGCAGAGGTGGGAGGATCCTTCTCACTCCACTTCTCCAAGCAGAGCCGTCTCAAGCAGCAGAGAGGTGACCCAGGGACTGCTTCTCCTAGACAAGGACAGAGGCGAGGTGAGGACAGGCACAGGAAATGTCACATCACACAGGGAGACAGTGCTCTCAGACATAACAAGGCCCTGGAGAGTGCAAACGCAGACACCGTGACCAAATGCAGGCGATCACAGACGCTGGTACACAGACACTCCTGGCTTGGTGTAAGACAGTGTTGGTTTCCTCCTGGTGCAGGTTCCAAACATGTTGTTTTCCTCCACTTGATAAAGTGTGATTCATTTAAGGCTCTCTGATGGTTATTTCATGTCTCCAAAGCATACTTTTCACAGGGAAGATCAATTCCAAGAAAACACTTAAAGTCTGTGGAACTTAGATCCATTAACAAGTGCTAAGTGGCCCATCGCTCACCAAGGGGCCTTTGCTGAAGACCCAGAAATGATAAAATTCTGCCTGGCTGCTCCATGGGGAACCCTAGAGTCATATTTACAGCCAGGGTTATGAGCCTTTTTTTTTAATCCTCTGCCTAAAATTGGAGTTTATTCTGTAGTCCGTGGAAGATGCTCACCAGCTCCATACAGTCCATGGAGGAGACACTCCCAGGTCACTCCAAAAAGGGTCTCTGCCCCTCAAAGTCTGTGACCACATTGGTGCCCATGTGCATCCTGAAACCCTGGTGGTGTGACTCTGTCATCCTCACAGGGTTTGGGCAGCATAAACAGAGAGACACCTAGGAGGTTACTTAAGTGTTACAGCTCATGGGAACAGCAGAATAGGGCGGGACTGTGACTCAGCCTAGACCATTACTGGAGGAACAAGGGATCCCAAAGGGACAACAGAAAAAGGACAGAGATAAATGACAGGGATAGGTTCAAGGACTCAGAGTACTGACATGGCGTGACAGCCAAGGCTTGATCTGATAGGAAAAACTCCACAATAAAAATAAAAGATAATAATAGCAGCTCCCACCTATATGTCAGTGACTCATATATATTACCTCGTTTAATTCTCACAGTAGCTTGATAAGTTAGGTAGACTATGACCCCACTTCTCAGATGAGGAAACTGAGACTGAGAAGTTAAGAAATTTGCCCTGAAATTGCAACTCAAGTTGCAATTCAAATCCAGGTCTATCTGATGCCAAAGCCTGAGCCCTTCACTAATGAACCTCCCTCTAACTCTTGCTTGTACACTCCCTTGATGGAGAGCTCAGCACCTCACAAGGCAGTCCGTCCTGTGTCTGGGCAGCTTAGATGTTGGAAAGTCCTTCATTTGGGCATCTACTTCCTCTGCCCCATGGCAGTCCTTTCTGCATTTGCTGATAACTCCTCTCCGTGGTAACTTTGCTTCACGGGTCCCCTAGTCAGTCTTGCCCCTTCAGCAGACCTCCTCAAACAGCCCCTTCAGCCAAGCATGGACCTCCTCTCTCCCTCCTGCACTGAACAGCGCAGTTTTCCAGGGAAAGACCCAGCTGAGGCCACTGTGTGTCCCAAAGATCCAGCAGTGCCCTAGGCCACTTGTCTCACTTTTTTGCTGACCCCTTCAGAGTGAGGAACAGTCTGCCCAGACATGGGGTTGGCCTGAGACAATCAGTAAATTCTCCGCCTTCCACCTTGACCATCGGATTTTGTGGCTGGATATCTGAGTAATACTTTAAAACCTCTCTTCTGATGTATAATTGACATAAAGCAAAGCACGTGTATTCACAATGTACATTTGACTCATTTCGACATAAGAGTACATCCAGGAAACCATCGCTACAATCCGGATCCTGGAGGCCCCTCTCCCCAAGAACCCCCCTGCCCTGCCCCTTGGTAATTCCTCCCTCAGATCCCTCCCTGCCTTCCCCAGCCCCCATTCCCTGGCAATCACAGATCTGCTTTCTGACATTAGAGGTGAGTTCACATTTGTTTAGAATTGTATGGAGTTGGAATCATACCAAAACGCTGTCCTTTGAGTGTGGTTTCAATGTATTTATTTTCAGATACACCCATGACCTTGCATTTATCAATGCTATTTTATTACTGAATAGTACCCCATTATATGTAGATACAAAAAGTGTCATTCATGTACCCACTGATGGACACTCGGGTTGTTTCAGTTTGGGTCTTTTATAGTTAATGTTGCTCTGAGCATTTGTGTTCCCTTGGGTAAATAATTAATGGAAAGGCTAGCTCATATGATAGATATTTGTCTACCCTTTTTATAAAATTGAGTACCTGGGAAGCTGAGGATCACTGTGAGTTTGAGGCCAGCCTGGGCTACGTAGTGAGATCCTATCTCAAAAAAAATAGAAAAAATAATAAAAACAACTTTTTATGAAACTGCCAGCCTGTCCTCAAAAGTAGCTGAATCATTTTACATCCCCACCACTCCCTGGACAAAATTTGGGATGATCCATCTTTTAATTTTAGCCATTGTATTACCTTAAGTGTTTATAAAGATAACTCGTGTTTTCCTTTTGTGTTTCCCTAATGACTAATGACATTCAGCATCATCCCTTCTACTTCCTTGTTTGCCGTTTCTAAATCTTCTTTGATGGAGTATCCAAATCCTTTTCCTACTTTTTATTGGTTGCTTGTTTTGATAATTCTTTGTATACTCTCAATACAAATGTCTTATCAGATACGTGCCTTGCAAATATTTTAATTCTTTTTGCAGTATCTTTCAAAGGGAAGCTTTTAGTTTTTATGGCACCCAGTTTATCAGTGTTTTCTTTCATGAAGCATACTCTGGTGTTATATTGAAAAGAACATGCTTGATAGAAGGTAACAAGGATTTTCTCCTCGGTTTTATTGTGTAAGTTTTACAATTTTAGGGTCTCTATTTAAGTCTGCGATCCATTTTGAGCTAATTTTTTTATACAGTGGAAAGTATGGAATAAAATTCCACTTTTTGCAGAGAGGCGTCCAATTGTGCTGGCACCATTTGTTGAAAACCCTCTTCTCTACCGAGTTACATTTGTATCCTTGTCAAAAGTCAGTTGTCTATATATGTAGAATCTGCTTCTGAATGCTCTAATCTGTTCATATGATTCTCTTTGTCTACATTTGGGTCAGTACCACACTGTTTGGATGACGCCAGCTACATTCTTCTTTTTCAAGGTTGTTTGGTGATTTTACGTCCTTTGCATTTCCATGTGAATTTTGGGGGTTTTTGTTTGTTTGCTTGTTTTTTTTTTTTTACTTTTGCAGTTCAGGCTGGACTTGATTGAACTCACTATGTAGCCCAGGCTGGCCTCAAATTCACAGCAATCCTCCTGACTCAGCCTCCTGAGTACTGAGATTACATGTATGTACCACCATGCCCAGCTCCACGTGAATTTTGAGTATGAGCTTGTAACTTTCAGCTGGTAAATCCAAGACCTGTTGATATTCTGCCCTTTGAAATACAACTTTGCTGCTTCCCCATGAAGAGGAGCTAGCCTTGCGACTTGCCCATAGAATATAGCAGAAGTGATGTGCCCATTCTAACATATACCAAAAATCTGTGGGACTTGGGGGATAGTTTTTTTTTTTTTTTGATGGAAACCCACTCAAATTGAAATAAATTTCTACATTTTCCATGAAATGTCATTGAAACAATGACTTCTGTGGGGAGTTCAAGTCTCTGGATCATAAATCAGTGAAAATACCCAGGGCTGTTCATACCAAGACAAACAGTCAACAGAATATTATCTATGGTTAACAGACCCCAGGTTAAATAAACTAAGCACTCTCTCAGATTATGGGAAGGGTGCAAGGTGGAAAAATTTATTAAGTTAGGTTAAGGCCTATTACAAGACAGAGACTCACTTAGAGATGACCAGGACAATAAAAAGGAGTTATTTGAAGAAAACATTATGTCTCTCAATTAAACAACTTATACGGGACCCACCAGACACATGAAAATTCTATTAAATGCCTTTCTAGCAGTGTGCTACTGTGTATTTCGGAAAATAAAACATGAGTCTTGTTTACTGTAAGTAATGTCTAACTCCTGAGGAAATAAGGAGTGTTATTTTAAAGTCATATACTGTGGCCTTAGTGATTGTAGAAACAAGGTGAGTTTGATTTATATTTTGGATATCTGTGAGATAAGAGAGTCCCAAAATTTTTTTTTCCGTTAAGGGGGCAAGTTTTAGGCAACAGCCCAACAATTTATAGTAAATTAAAGATGGGACTCCTCATTACCCAGTGCTAACACAAGTGCCTAACTTGGACCACATGCATTTTTCTTGGGTACAGTCCTTTACTGGGGGCATCCTGGCTAAAAACTGAAAAACAGCCACATTCTACAGAACTCCATCCGTCATGAGGGTCAGCAGTGGCACTGGCATAATCTGTGAACTCCCGCTGCTACTCGCTTGGTTAATCTCAAGAGACTTTGCAGGTAGCCGAGGAGTTTGAGGAAGGGATCCCTCATCTAGCAAAGGTCGGAGGAGCAGAGAATCACTCTTCCTGCAGGTGAAAGATGCCACAGGGATTCAGATTTGGGGTCCCTTTTTAAACAAGACCCAGTAGCTGTGCCACATCTGTGACCTCTGCTTTCCAGACAGCCCCTCGATAGCCAGGAATCTGTTGTTATGACGATGCGTAGAAGCTATGAGAGGCAGGTTCCTAGGAGAAGCAGGTTGGTGCATAAGAAGGACCTGGCCAGTAGCTGTGGCCATTATAAATGCTCTAGAGAGTCCAAAGGTATAAGAAAAGGTCACCCGAGTCTCTAGTGAAGGAGTTCTCAGGGCACCCAGGAGAGGACCTGTGGATTTTAATTTAGAAGTACAATTTGTAAATGAGGAATGTGTTCCCCCGAATCCTCAAAGAACTAAAAGTTGTTGGACTTGTGTGTCTTTAGAGGAGTCTCTTTGAAGGAGGGTGTCATCAGTGCCAAGTCAGGGCTATGCCTCTGGGAAAGGCAGGTGCAGGGAA